>VWZT01010550.1:0-46203 GCA_013397055.1 Pachycephala philippinensis | reverse complement strand
CCCCGCGGGCGCGCACCCCGCGCAGTGGGTGCTCATTGCCCCAGGTAACCCGGGAGGGGCGGCTCTGCCGCAGCGCCGAGCTCTCCCGCCCCGCCGGCGGCTCGGGCAGGAGGCGGGCGACCTTCCCCGGGGGCTGGGGCAGGTGCCGGGGCTGCTGCGTGCGGCCAGCCCCCGCCCGGGTGTGATAAGGCCGGTTTGAGACACGGCCTCTACACGAGGCCCCGCAGGGTACCCGCCCTCCCCTCTCCAGGGACCCGCTTTCCCTCGCTGGATCAGTGCGCTTAATTTGTGTGTGTCATTAGGGTTTTGCCAAGGGTTCTTGCCACCGATGTCCGCGATGGGTCTCGCTGTGCCCTCCCCGGAGCTGGCGACCCGCCTTGCCTCCATCCCTGCAGTCCATTCCTGCATTTTTTGAAGGAAATGGTTTAGTGCCCTAAGCCACAGCTGTCAAACAGACCAGCGCTAAGCCAGAGTGAGATCTCCTCTTTATTCTGAAGCAGCAGAACTCCACATGGCAGCTCTGCAGGTATCCATCTGCTGTGTTCAGGTGCAATATCCAAGGCCTTAAGCACTGTGTAGTGGAGGTTTAGTCTCTCCCACTCAGCCCTGAATCAATGGGAGGATGCCTTTGCTCTCTTACATGTATTTCTGCCTAGTATCAGGTTTAAACAAACAAATCACAAAATGTTTTGCTGTTACAGAGGATGAGTGAAACAGGATGTGCTCAAATGCCAAGACACTAAGAGGAAGGAGACATAATTGTCTTTTTCTAGTTTGGTGTTTAAGGAAATGCGACTTCTGTGATTATCTGTGGGCCGGCTTTGTACTGTGGCTATTTCTTAGCCCACCCATAACTTTAAATTGTTAATAACCAAACCTGATAAAACGGAGGAGTTCTTTGGAGTAATTTTATGAGCTTTGCCTGTGATGATGTGAGAAATGCTCTAAGTGGCACCACTGAAGGAAGGGTATAGCAAGAGCTTCGTTCAGCAAAGGTTGAAAATAAGGCAGGAGCTCAGTCTTGAGATATACACCCATAAGAAACCAGGCTTCTCTAGTTACATGAGAAACAGAACCAGTTGTTATGATTCCTCTCTTCCTCTAGTTTTACGTTTTTGGTTCCACCCTTTGGTATCTGACATGCTTGATGCCTAAGAAAGGAACTTATAAAGTGAGGAATTCTTTTTTTTAATACTGACTCTACACAGACTAGGATCTAAAGCTGAATCTTCTATCAGATGACTGGCTATGCCAACAGATGTCCATACTGTGCAAATATTTACAAATATGCTTAGCTTATGCATGAGTAGTCAGTTTTGTGCAGTAAGTTGAATTCTTCAGTAAGTGTTTGCAGGATTGGAGCCAGAGCTTGTAACTTTCATGAAGCCAGACAGTTTGTAGTACCAATTATGCCAGCACAGCTCTGACAAAATTTGTATAGTACTCCAGACCTGTAAGAAAGTTTATTAAGCCTTAGTTGAACTTCAAAGCACATAGTGATTAAAAAAAAAAAAGTCTGTGGCTGATAAATTCAGAGCTCCACAACTGATGCGACTTGCCAGTCATATGAATGAGACTGCTGAAATGAAACATTTAATGATTTTAGTTTGGTTTTAGCATTATTTTCAGAAAAGAGTTTTTTTAAGTTAACATGTTACTGCTTTTCAGGCTTTTGTATTTCTTAACTGCTTTGTTGAATGAATCTCAGAAATTTTTCACTGGCTATTTAGCAAAATGTGTAGTAGGAAGACCTGACTACTTTCAGGAATAAAGATGGCTGCAGCTGGATTTAGAACAAGAACGTCCTTTGACAGTAAAATTCTATTCATATGACAATCTGTATCTTTGTAATACGCATATGGCATTATGCTGTTTACATACATAAAAACCACTGGGGCAAATAAGTACAGGATCTGTTTCTGGATGTGAGTTGAATGCCGTTTGTTACTGAGTCTGCCAGCACCTTGTGGTTGTAAGCAGCCTGTTTATGTTCTTGTATCTGTGGCCATTATCCTGTGCATAGCAGGAGGAAGAGGCAAGGTGTGGTTTCATTCTAAGCAAGAAGATCCAAAACTTTTCTCAAAGTAAAGGCACTTTCTAAGGTCTTGGTTTCAAGTGCTTAAGTTAGTTTGAACTAGTCACCTGGGTAGCCTGTCTCCTAGAACAGCTTGAAAAGTTCTTAATATACACCATCCTGCCCAACCTAATAGCATCTCCACTTGGATGTATGCCATTTATCGTGCTTTGATTGTGACATCTTAGAAGGTCCTGTATGGATGGAGATGGTGATTCGTTCTACAAGGAGACTAGATATCTTAGTCTAACAAAGAATGAGGTCTGTAAGGAGTATAGAAGTAAAACAGTGGGAACTGAAACTTGCCTTTTTAAGTGTCAGGATTTGTCAGTCATTCAGACTTACAAGTTCTACTGTAGCTTCCTAGAATACGGCAAAGATATAGCTGACATAGTGATTAATGGTGCATGTGTTGCTCTGATTCCTTAGTTACTGTGTTCTGAGAATCCATCTGACTGTGGTTTTACTGCTGGTGTGACATGTAGAAACACTTAGCTGTGAAAAGCACTTGTAAAGCAAAGGTGAGACCCTTTCTTACCTGGCTTTCAGTGACTGACAGTATCAGATTGATACCAAACACAGCAGCTAGAAAGCACGCAGATTTCATTTCCTAATTGCCATAGAAAGTGAGCAGACTATGCTTGTCTGCTGTAGTATTGCGGGTTATGAAATTATTGCTAATTTCCTTGTTTCAGTACACATCTATATGCTGTTATATTGAATGGACAATAAATTGCTGCTCTGCCGTTCAGACCATGTGTGATGACTGAGGAGATAAGTTTCAGTTTTATTTCTCATTTCTTAGTTTTTATATTGGTTTCAGTTTTCTGGAAACAGCTCAGAAACAAGGAATCTCTTCTGTCAGGTAGAACTGCCCATGTTCTCTGCTGAAGTCGTGATTCTGGCTAGAAGAATAATGCAGTCAGAGTGGGGTTTTTTTACCAATGGTGTGAACTGTTTTTAGAGGGACAGACTGTCACTTTCTGTAGCAAGTGATTAATTCTGTCATATTTCCAATACTGTAAAGGTTTGATAATTAGTGGCCCTCTCATGCCTACAAATCACAGACGGAGCTACAAACCATATGCTCAGCAGTTGCTTTGCGTGGTTTGTAGAGGTGGGTGAAGGTGGGGAGGGGAAGCAGCGTTGACTGAGCTGAGAGACAGAGCTGATGTTCCATCAGCAGGCCAGTCTTCCTGTGCTCCATTTCAGTCAGTATTTGCCTGCCTTCAGTCTCTCCTATGACATTCTTTCCTTGTCCACTGTTGTTATCAGCAGGCTGGTGACTGTCCTTGCCTTTACCAGCCCTTCTGCCACACCAAGAGACTCGGGCTATTTGGCGTGGGAGAATCACACAAAGGGAAGTCCAAGTAGGAAGGGAAAAGGAGAGCCTCAGACAGTTGTATCTGAGCTGACTGCTAAGCAACTTCTAGGTGAGATAGCAAATTTTACCATTAGAAATGGTAGCTTGCCCTTGGCCTGCTGAGAGGTCTTGTAATGGTGTTTCTGCTGATGCTTGGTTTTTTTCCATGAAGACAGGACAATTTGACGTGCAAATACAGTCATACTTTTGTTTTGTTTTTATACAAAGCATAATGGCTCCTTGGTTAGGGGTTGAACCAACGAGAGCAGGACAAAGAGGAAAGCCAGAAGTGGTGGGAGAGGACTTAGGAAGTGCTGGTCTGGTTGAGAAGGTTGGGTGAGAAGAAGGTGGTGACCATGTTAATCACTCCAGAAAGGCTGGAAGCCACTGATGTACGTTGTGCAGCCTTAGGGGGGATGTGTGGTGAAAGGTTGATAAGTGGATGTGAATGGCCAGGAGAGAGAACAACAAACAGGAAGAGGGTAGATGGAGGGATTGGTCATGTGGGGGGAGGTGACAAGGACAGAAAATTTGGGCATGTTGGTCGCGGTAGAGCTGTGCGTGCTGGGCTTGAAACAGAGTCAGCTCTTCAGGCCGTTTCTGCAGTTGCAGATTAACTGTGCAGTGGATATCCAGGCACCACATTTAGCCTAGGGCAGGCTCGGCTCAGAACTAGCAGTTTATTAGTT
This sequence comes from Pachycephala philippinensis, assembly GCA_013397055.1. Lineage (NCBI taxonomy): Eukaryota > Metazoa > Chordata > Aves > Passeriformes > Pachycephala > Pachycephala philippinensis. The sequence continues at coordinate 42,077 of VWZT01010550.1, read as the reverse complement.
CAAGTGCTGTGCCATGTTAACACATCTCTGCTGTTTCCAGAACCAGCTTTGCAGAGCAGCTGCTTTCAGGCAGTGTCTGAGCTAATAAGTCCTGATGGACCAAGCTGGCTCTGTGTAGACCCACTTGGGTGTTTCTGTGCTGTGCTCCATATTCCAGGAGATTTTATTAGCTTGGCTGGAAATCTGGATCAGAGCTTGCTTTGTGCAGAGTAGTTGATGTTGATGGTTTAGAAGACCTCCCAAATCTGGAGTTCTGGAGGAATTGTGGTACAGAGACACCAAAATGCTAACGAGTCCTGAAGGACCCACACGGGCTTCATTGGTGGATGGCTGAGTTTCTAGATAGTGCTTTTCTGCATTTCTAGTGGTATTTGGGTAATCAAGGCTGTTACATTACCCAGGTATCCAAACTCTCCTTTACCCTTGAGAATGTAGAAATTCCTGTACAGGCTTTCTGTTGTTGGTCTAGCTACGGAACAGGTACAAGAGAAAAGTAAGTAGTTTCTGCGGATTAAACCTTGGCTCTCTCATGGCTACAAAGTTACTAATGATGCGCTTTAGTAGACCAGATTCTGTCTGTATTTACTGAGTATCCATGTACTTAAAAAAAAAAAAATGCTACTTTTTATGTGAATATAGGAAATTTCTGCTTGCCTTTTGAGCTGGGCCCATGGAACTACCATTTTTTATGTGTTCTCTGAAAATCATAAGAGCTAGAAGTTATTTTCTAGACTGAGAAATACTGCTGAGACTCCATCTAATTTTAGGGCTATCTAAATCTAAGGGCAGGGCTTTGGAAAACTCTTGAATACTGTGGTAAAGTCACTGTGTATGACATAGATCTGATCTGGGCTCTGTATAACAAATAAACATTCTTACATAATGGCTTCAAACCGGTCTTACCAAGATCACACTAGCTGCTTAACAGGATTGGTGTGAAGGACAGTCTCTTTTTCAGTATTCCTCAGGGATAGGTGTTATGTCAGAACTGGAACTATTTATATCCTTCACTGGTTTTAGCAAAGAGGTCGGGATTTGAAGGCAGTTTTCTAAGTGTGGTGTTCTTTCCTAAAGTTAAGACTGATGTATTTAATACGTTCTGTCTTTGTCTGTATTAGGAAAATAAGTAGGGGTTAGCTGCATGCTGAAAGTATTTTCAACTTTTATTTTTCTGAACTAGACAAGTTTAGCTGAGCACATTTTTTCAGTCTGTTGTTTTCTTAAACAGTAAATTGATTAGCTCTTTTATTGTTTTATGGGGACTGCCATATGAATAGAACTGGAAGGGTTGCAACGGGGGAGAGAAATTTAACAATCCTATTATTTTTAGAAATTACTTATTCAAAAATAAAAGGAGCAGTTTCACATTAGACTTGGCAAATTGTTTGAACAAATCTCATATATGCCAAAAGTCAAATGGAGGCAGAAATAAATGGACTGTGATGCCAAACCATGGGGCATCAGCACACATTAAATTAATCCTCCATCCTTTCAATTGAGACTAAGGAACTTTTGTCTCTATGCAGTAACCGAGGAAGTATTTGACTTGAAAATTTTGGGTGATAGTGAGAGAAAGTGTCATAGCAAAAGAAGCTGTGGAATACTTAATTCATGAAAGTCGTTTGCTTTAAAAACAGAAATAGATAGGTTTTGCTTTTTTTTTTTTTCCATCCTTGCACTTTGATACACGCTTTCATTTAGTGTTTAAAAAATAATTCAATTGATCTGCTATGAAATAGATCACACTGCTGGATTGTTAGGGTACTTGAATCAAAAGTTGTAATGAGTGTCAAAATTGAGCAGAATAGTTGAACATTAATACTTTCCAGAATAATTTAGGTAAAGGATTTGGAAATAATGTTTCTGATAAAGAAATACTTTTTTTTTTAACAGCTGAGTCAAAACATCAGAAAGACTATAAAATATGTGCACATGTTTATATACCTTTTTAGTAAGGTGAATGTGGATATGCTTATTTTAGAAGTTAGCATTCTGTGGGCATATTTTACTAAACCTCCCCCAAAACTGGCATTTGCATGTCCTTAACAAAGCCTTTTGCCTGCAGGTAATTTGCACTATTTCTTACATGTCATCTCCTAAAAGGCATACTGAGCTCTGCTGTGAATAAAGCAGATATAACTGGCAAGCTAAGGAGCCAGAAGGAAGCATAGCAAATAAAATAACTGAAAAGAGATGTTTTAATGTGTAACACCATCTCCCACTTCTGCTTTCTGCCATCTGGCTTGGAAGAGACCAACTTATGCCAACTTAGGCCTCTCTGCACATGGGAATAGGGCTGATTCAGCCAGTAATACAGCTGCACCAGTGCTGACCCTATAAATATTGAGAAGGGAAGTGTGTAGTTTTTATCCTTTCAAGTGATAACCAGTTCTTGAACTTCTCAAGACTGACCTCCCCTTTATTCAGCTGAAATTCTGCACGTTCTGCCAAGCATCTAGACTTCAGTAATGGAAAAATTAGTAATGTCCATTGCTGCTAGTGAGTCCATGAACATTTGGGGCTTTTTTTGGCCTAGTAAGTGAATTGTGCCAGCATAAGGGGAAGCCAAAAGATGCTCTCAGGCATAAGTCTTAAAATTTAGCTGTATTACCTAGCTGTGTCCTGCAGCAAAAGACCATTCAGACTGTCTGATAGCATTTCTTTGTGAAGTTTGGGTCGAGATAGAAAACAGTGCCATTTTTAGATACTATCTTTTATTGTAGAATGTTCTAAATTATGTCACATTGAACATTATTTCCTTAGGGCACCAAATAATAAATGCCATGATAACCAAACTGATAATAATGCTGTCTTTTACACTAGGCATGGCAAAAGTCCCCTTACTGAAGCGAGTACTATGTACAGTCAAAGAAGGAGTAAGGTGGTGAGGTAACATCAAGTTTACATAACTGCATAACAATTAAGATTATTTCCAAAAATCAAGTGTGGGCAAGTACAAACCCCTACCCTTTTTGTAAGCACCTGCAAAATATTGGCTGTTTGCAGAGGTGCTGTTCAATGCTCCCCTGAGTACTGTGAGCCAAGGAAGCAACAATGTAGTCCTGTGGCTCATCTCCTGCCTTCTCAACTCTGTAAATTCACGTATGATCTGGTTTTCTAATTAGTGTACACTGGTCAAAGACACCTGTGTCACATATGGAATAAGATGTTTTCTATACCATCTGCTCCTGCCATGGGTTCTGTCTCTTGTTCCAGTGAGCTTAACTGATAGGATTGAAAATTACTTACTCCTTCATTGTGGCTGGTTATTTCTCAGCTGGATCAGTGAACTGAGCTGACTTGCTGTGGGGCCGTGAGATTGCTAGTTTTGCTGGAAAAAAGCAGCAGGGATGCAAAACAAAAAGGAAGCAGAGTTGGGGACCCCAGGACTGCACTTTTCTATGGCCTGTGATCTTTGGTAATTTGAAGCCGTTTATGAAACTGTAATCTCAGTCTGTGCATACCTGAATTCATTTATTATGCTTAAAGTTAATTACCTTGTAACTTAGAAAAATAATCAAAAATTTGGGTGATACAAAGTACTGGATTTATTAATTAATTTTCACTGGGCTTTTTTCAGGGCATGCTGCATGACAAAGGACATGGGCACTGAATTAAAGCCGTTTTCTTCAGGGTTGAGATTCTAAAAAGAACACAAATAAAATGTTTATTAGATCTAACCTATCTGTACCCTTAGGCTACATAGTTTAAGGTCTTCCATAAAATGTCTATTTAATGGGCTCCATCATAATGTCTCCATCTGACACACCTTTCATGCACAGTTAGAAGTTAAGAAGGGAATGGAAAAGACTTGTGTAGGTGACGTATGGTTTAATATCTGTTTTTAAATGAAATCTTAACTTTATATTTCCAGACTTAAATAGTCCTTTTTCTTTGCAGGGTGGTGGTGGTTGGGAAATTTGTGCTCTCAGAGGGTTTTTTCCTCTTACGCAATTGACAGATATTTACAGCCTTTTTGCTTGCTTGGCTGGCAGCTTTTTGCATGGGAATTCCATATAGCTTGATATTAGTCTGTTATAGATAGTATTCTATAAGCATTTTTTTAAAAAAAAGAAGGTGAATAGACTTTGCATCATCCATAACAGTTTCATAGATCTTAGTGAGAATTTTACATTGTTTTTCAATTTATTTATGTTGCTGTACCAGGTAACACTTTTTCTTTTAATGACCAAATTCATTAGTGCCTCATATCTATCCATTGTGGAAGACGTTATTGCCAGAAATCCTTTGACAGCTGGTTCATTTTCACTTTGTTCTGTTTATGTATCTTACAGAATTTGCCTGGTTGTATGTCTGACCTCCATGAAATACAATAATCTTTTCTGCTTTTCTGTAATGGAAAACTTCATTTAAGCTTCCGTAGTCTCTTTTGCTCAGCTTCAGGATGTGTCTGTAGACTCCAAACTGATGGATACATCAGGCGCATTTTTAGGTGGACTTTGTGTGATCTGGATAATAGTGAACAAACAGTAGACAGTAACTTGAGCAAAGGGGACGTAGTTAGTGGCCCAGTGTTGGAATTGTCCTGCACTGTGCTTACCTCGGCACTCCCTCCGCTGGTGTAGCTGTGGTGATGCTGCAGACGCATCGCACTGCAATGCCAGAGGTGTCTGTGAGCTCAAGGAGACAGAGCCGTACACTTGCAGGGGATGATAAGAGATGGAATTAAGCTTTAGGTGGGTTCAGCTGCCTCCTGGAAGTATCTGCCTTCTGTCTTCCGGGCAATTTAAAGAGTGGCTTGCTGGCTGGGATGCCTTCTTGAGACAGGATTAATTTAGCCCCTTTGTACCCTTCTATCAGTTTTTTGTATCATTGTAGTTTGTGTTGTCCTAGGAGAAAATCAGGCTATAATGACACATGTTAGCAAGCTGACCTGACTGTGGGTCACTGCTGGTAGAGAGTGTACTTTTCAGAAAGGTCTTACCTCTTTCCCTAAGTACTCTTGTAGATGAACAAGTTTCTCAGGGCTGAGCTATGGGAACTGTTATAATAAGCATAGTGGCAATCGCCTGATGTTTTCCTTTAGAATTTAACAAAATAGCTCTTCCTTTAATGTTACTTTTTTCTGTTTGTTTTGTGTAAGGTGATTTCTTATCTGGATGAACTTTAAAATTCAAAAAAAATTCCCAACCTAGTTTAACTCTCAGTTTTGCTAGAAAATGGCTACGGTACTGCTTTTAAAGAAGTCTGTGTTTACTTAGCTGTGAGAGATCCTTGCTGAAATACAAGGACTGATAAATGTAATGGCATTAAAGAAATCCAGTTACCTTTCCTGGCTAAAGTCCAGAACACAAATAAGTTAGGTTTGGACACCTAACATCAAAAATCCCTTGCTCAGCATTTTCCTAGTCATGAAGTATTTAAATTCAGATAAATAGGGCCTTCTTTGCCCTTAAGGCCATGTTAATATTGCATCCAGTTTTCCAAGCAGGCATTCTCCCAATTGCCTCTTTTTTTTGTCTGCCAACTTGACATATAGTAAAGCCAATCTGTAACAAAAATATACTTCAGATGCCCTTGGAAATGGAGTGGAATATTGCCTACATTTTGAGGAAATTGAATGTTAAAGAAACTCAAAGTAACCGCTTTTGCCTTTGCCCGGTCCTTCCCTTCTCCTTGTGTGTGTGCATGTCCCTTAAGGCAAACTGTTTTCCATGGCAGCTGTGTGGAGAGTGTGACCTACCCTCTGATCCCATCGGCATGGGATACTGGGACAGAAGCCTGCAACTCAGTCTGTTTGTTAGGGTTCGATCCCTGATGTCCTCATGCAGTGGTGAACCCTTTGGAGCCTGAGGAGCACCAAAGAACTCCATGGGCAGTGAAGAGCTCCTGGCAGGGCCAGAGGGGCAGAGCAGAGGGTGCTGAGCCTGGGGTAGCATGGGGCAGGTGTGGATGGTGGAGGGTTGTTGTCTGGGTTGGGAAGGTAGAGGATTGATGAGGAAGAGAAGGGACACTGTATCCTTGGGTTTGTTACACTGAATGCTCACTACCTACAGGAGTCTCCGAGGCTCAGCAGAGATGGATAAATTCAGTGTGTTACTGGCAGGTTAGGAAGAGAACATCTCAACCTAGTAAAGATGCGAACGTCATTAAAAACAGCAAATTAGGAAGGATTGTCAACTTAATTGTTCACAAGATGCAACTTCAGCCTCAGCTGGACTCATTCCCAGTGTTCATCAATCTATGCATGAAGAAAGCAGAGCAAGTGAGCGCTAAAAGTTCCTTTGGGGTTTTTTTGTTTTGCTTTTTGTTTTAGATTTTGAAACTCACATTTACTGTGTATATTTTAACATGTTCATGTGAAACACATCAAAGTAAACGCATGCAGCATGTTTCTTTCACTATCATTAATCACTTCAGTGTTTTAAAAAGTAACAAAAAATACACTAATGTTAAACTGTGGTCAAGAATTGAAATATACACAGCTCTAGAAGTTGGAAGGTCTCCTTTGCCAGGGCAAATGTAGCTTGACAACTGTATGTTTATGTATCAGCATATGAAGCAAGTCTGGTTAGCAAATACAGACTTTTTCCATTGAAAGCCCTCAACTTATATTGAAACTTTTTGAAGCACTTTTTCAAGCCACCTGAAGACTCAGTTAAATTTTGAAGGGAAGAAAATGACTCTAAATTCTCTGAACCACTCTGAGAACTACTACTCTCCAGGATTTTTATCACTTTTATGATAACACAGTTGTTTCTTGTGTCCTGCATATGTCTTTATCTGGGCAACTTCTGTTGGTGACACAGCTGAATAACAAGGAGTGGATGTGAAGGTTGAGAGTNTTTTTTTGGGCTTTTTTTTTTTTTTTTTTTTGCCCCTGAGGTGTCAGTGAACAGCCAAGTGTGAGAAGTCCACTTGTCCGTTTCAGATACGTTGGGACTTTCAGCCAGGGTGGAGGACAGCTACTTTTGGTTGTTCCTACTTCCCTGTTTGCCAAAGAACTGTGCCAGCTCCCTCTTCACAAACCTGCTGGATGTTACTGAAAGGGGAAGGACAATGTGGCACTTCTGTTCCTTTGAATAGTCATGCAGTCTGCCTCTATCGCTCCTGTCTGCTTTCCTCAGCAGCACCATAACGCAAACATCAGCCTGATCCCTGTCAGTCCATTCTCTGGGGTCTGGATACTGGTTATATATGTGAAATGTTTTAGTAATTTTCCTTGCTCTGATGAATGCCTGTATGAAAGGAATTGGGACAGAACTGGCAGTGTGCAGGCTAAGAAAGATGATGCTGTCATGGTGCTCTTTACAGAGATGTGGGAAGTTGTTTTCATAAATATAAGTTAGACTTTCCCTACAAAGAGAACTTGGATAGAATATAATTAACTGGGGATACTTATAGATGTGTTTTTTTGTACTTGAGTCAGCATCCTTGTGGTAGCTGTTTCCTTCTTTTTTCAGTTTCACAGAAAAAATTATACTTTTGTGGCTCTGCTTTTTGTCTTCTGTTTGTTCAAAGATACAGAAAAGAGAGTAACTGTAAGGGGCTTAAGACAGAGTTGCTGTATTCTCTCAACGTCTTTTTCTTGTGGGGGGAATTAAATGCACTGTTTATTTTTCAAGTGTGTACATAACAGATAAATAAGTGTGCATATTTTTCACAGAAGTAACAACTAGAATAAGCTAATTCCTGCATAATCTGACTTCCTGAAAGCTTTAAAGGATCACAGTTTCTTCCCATGTGTATTTCACCTTTTGCACTTTTTTCGTGTCCAGATTGTGCTTGGCCTAACTAACCAAAGCATTCTCATTGTCTTTGTGACTAATCAGGGCAGCATATCAGTACATCTTGCTTAGCTGGGATGTCAAATTTAGGAGCTCTCTTGCCTGAAGGCTCTCTAGGGGGAAGTGGTTTTCAAAATCTAAATCATCCCCAGGTGCATATCTTTCCTGTGACAGATAGAGAGTGCCAGGAAGTCTGGAATCATAATTTAAGTGCCTTGATCAGGTAGGATGAATTTGGGTTGAGGCATATAACTTTTAGGCAGATGTGTGTGTGTGTTTTCAAAAAGTGTCAATCCAATTAATTCTGAATGTCTTGGAGAAGCAGATGTGAAATACATCACAACTTACTAGTTCATAACTTTTTCCTCTCCCCCTACAGAGGCTGCTATTGACCCCCCTACGACACCTGACAGCGAACCCTTGTTTACAAAACTGCGCAATCCAAGCACAGGCAAGTTCTGGAATTGTGACACGAGCCTGTTAAAATTCTGGTTGATTCTCTCCACCACCACAAGAGTCATATTTCGCAAAGCTGAAATAATGATGATAGGTACAAGTTTTAAGTGCCAAAGATACTGCTGTTTATGCCAAATAGTTAATGCTGTGCAAACATTTAGGATTTCTTTTATAATTTTAATTGGTTGAACTGTTTATTCATCAGGAATATTGGCAGCACAAAAAAAGGGGTGTAATTTAAGTTCTGTTTTTAAGAGCATTAGTTTTGGGGAGCTTACAGTGTTGGGTGTTGAGTCCAGGCTTCTTTTTTTTTTAATCCAAATTTAGTCTTCTTAGCGTTCGTCTTATGCTATAAAATAAATAGAGTTAGAAGAAGTGATTCAGTTGTACTTGTCAAGCTTTTTGGGTCTTTTCATTTTTAAATCCAATTTTGTTTTCCTGGCCCAGGTTATGGTGTCTCTTTTCTCCTTAATAAAGGATGAGGCACTTTGAATTCAAAATGCACTGGAAAGACCAGAAAATGTGGGCAGTAAAATCACACCACCATCCCGCAGTTACTTTCTTCTACTCAGATTGTTGTTTTTGTCAAGGATTTTTATTATTCTATAATCAATTAATAATTAGAGTGTGATATACTGCAACAGAAACCTGCAGTAAGTTTTTGTTAGGGTTAACATTCTGTTTGAAAAATGTTTGTGTTTGAAAGATGTTTCATGCTGGTTTTTTATCTTTGCTTAAGTTCATTTATTGTCTGTAGATAGAAGTCTTATGGTTTTGGTCTGAAATTGACTGCTTGTATTTATATGTATTTACGTATATGTGTGGAACTAAAGTTTTCAGATACATTTTAGTGTCACAATATAGGAACCGTACTTGTTCTTGAAAAAGGAAAATTGTCCAAAATAATACAAATGTAAAATCACTTCCTCATCCTGTTACCTGTTTCTTCATTGCTCAGATTTACAGTGGGAATATAAAGCCGCATCTATTTTCCACCTGTGTTAATATTTCCTGCTGTAGCATATTGGCTTTGTAGTTTGTTATGTTTTTAAAAGCATAGATGTTAATTTGTTTTTCTCTGTGTAAAAAGAGATCTGTTTACCTTGTAGAATCAGAGATCTTGGGAAAGTTTTCTGGGGAAAACCTAAACTGCAGTGATTGCCTGGGTGTGTTCCTTTAGAATTTACAGGACCTTATTTATAGGCCTGCATAAACTTTCAGTTATGTAGCCTGTTATAAATACAAAGTCTGAAAATGGAAGAACTGAGAACACACTATTAATGTATTTTCCTTACCTTTGGGTCTAACAGATGAATTGTTGATGCCAGATATTGTACAAATAGGCACTGAAGGACTCGGCACACTATAGAGTTCATGCTAACCACGTTATTAAATAAAAGCATGCTTCGTCCTTTATATAGACAGGTAAAAAGGACAAAATTTCTATCCCTTACAAAGACTATAAAGTAGGATCAGACTGCAATTCAGAAGTACCACAAGAAACATCGGTGAAGCTGTGAGCAAAGCTGCCCAGGTTCTGTCTCCATCCCCTAGAGTTTCTGTCTAACAATGCTCTGGAGACTGTCCTTTTAGCATAATGACATAAATTAAGGAGCTGTACTTAGGTAATAAGAAGGGTCCCTTTCCCAAGATTTTGTAGCTCACCACTGGATTTGGCTAGCACGCTCACTGGTAGGAGTCTTAAGTTGTTCAGTCAGCACTTCTGTGAGTAGTTTGATGTGGTGCTGATCAAACTGTGGTGTAGACCCTTGTTGAGGGTGCACATGGTAATGATTGAAACCTCTGCTCCCCCTTATGACTACTCGTTGCTCCTCTCCTCCCCTACCCAAAAGAAAAATTATCAGAGAACTGAAATTATATCCTTAAGTGAGGTTAAACATCTGGCCAGCCTTTTGGATAAAGGGGGAAAAAATGCATTATCAGTCATTTTTGGGAATTCATGTGTCTGCCCATTTTAGCTGACCTCCCTCCGCACCTGGGGGGTGTCTGCGGACTGAGAAGAGCAGTGCTGATGTCAGCTTTCAGGGCTTACACTGAGGCTTCTCTGAGCCAGCCCATGATCTGCAAGTCAGTGCAGCTTTGCAATTTACGTGTTTTGAGCAGGACAGCCCTGCTGTAGTTGCTCTTGTTTTTTGAAGATGGATTGATAACTGAGAAGCAGTCCAGACAGCAGACTCAGCTGACCACATTTCAGTGGCCCCTTCTGTAGGTGTGGCAACTTCCCATTTTAGATATGGAAAATGCCAGTCCTGTTTGCAATGTGTTTATCACCCTTTCATTGTAACCCAGAACTAATGTGAAATGGTAGAGCTGTGCTATTGGATGACCTAAAATAAAGCTTTCCTTTTCCTTTCCAAACTTTTAAGGTTCTGATGGGCATGTCAAACCAACTTCTAGCTTCCTTGTTTACTTTATACATCTACCCATCCTGAGTCATCACAATCCATTTTGGTGCATGAAAAAAAAAGTGTTTCAAATTGTCCATGAAAGGTTTGAAACTTTTGTTCCCCTAACCCTGAGTCTGATATCTTCAAGACAAACGTGATGGAAGGAGAGGGAATTCTCTTGTTTTCCACCTTCCCCCTTCACTACAGAAAAAAGCTGATTTCTTGAGTGATTTTGATTTGGGTTTGGATCAAAGGCTTTGTGTTGTAAGATGAACTATTCACACATCTTATTTATTGATTCAAATTCAGTTTCGTTTATAGAGCTGGTAAATGAACATCTGTATATAATAGTGGTTTTTGTCTGAGCTCTCTTTGTAGTGAATTTATGTAGAATGTGTGTATGTTTGTGTGTCTGTATGTATATAAGGCACATTCTTCAAACATATTGGGTATTCTTTTGATTTTTGTGAAAGCTTACAAACACAAACCAGATTTCTTTTCAACAGGGGAAGCAACCCTTTACTTATTCAACAGTGGTGCACAGCAGCTGTTTGAAGTAAAAGCTTTTCACGAGGAACGTCGTTCCTGGTTTATAGGTCAGACTGTTCAACAAGGTGAGTTGGATAATGTGTTTTTCCCGCATCTTTAACTAATGTTTGTACACAGACCTTCCCTTTCTCTTCTAGTGAATTTACAGGTGTCTTTCCTAGTTGTTTGAGGCATGCTGCATCATATCCCCGCCTTCTGATAGACTCATTTGCCATATGGGTTTAACCAGGGCTGGGGGTTTGTCATTTCTCTTTAAAAGGTTGCCTTTGGCAGCCTCAATTAGACAGATGTTCATTTGTCATTTTTTGAAGGGGGAAGGAGGGGTAAGTAATTCAATTGTATTTAAACTGAAGTGCCATAAAATACTTAGCTTTCCTTGTCAATCACACCAGCAAGTCCTCTGTATAAGTTAATAAGTATTATCCTATGGGAAGGAAAAAAAAGGGCTCAAAGGCCTTAGCTAGCTGAGCAAAGTGGTGTATTAGAGCTCCAAGCACCAGAATATATGGTCTTGTGTTCTTTTAATTACCTCTGTAGTCCCCAGCCTGAGTGCTGGGTTCTCAGGACAGGCCTGCTGTCTGCAGCTGCCATTTCAGTGTTCTCTCTGAAGTGAGCTGGTTTGTACCATCCTGGACATTCTCTGATCCTGCTCACCTTTCTGAAAATGAGGAGGAAACTTGTGTAACTGCTTGTGACCGCTTTCACAATCCCTTTTCAGTAAGGATGTTATTGTAGCAACGTTTGTCTGCCAGCATGTCCACAGACCAGCATGTCCATAAGTATTAATTCAGGAGATTAAGGTGTATTTATTTTATTCCTTTTCATTAGAGAAAAGTCCATTTATAGTAATAAATAAAAGCAACCCTTCCAGACATACGCCTTCTTTAAAGGTAATGTCCCAAAGTGTGTGCTAACTTTTAAACATCCTCTGCAGGCACATAAAGCAATGCAAGCAGTATGTCTCTGAGCTTTTCCTTGCTCCATCTTGGGGGTGAGCCAACAGACGTGGTCTGCTCCCTGCTCCCAATTATGTCCACATTGTATTCTCTCTCTCCCTTTCTAACCTTTATTTTGGCCCCTGGGAAACAGTTGCCTTAAGGAATCATGCCCTCAGTTTTCTTTAAAAGATGCAGTGGAAAAATTGTTCCTGAATGTTAGAGCTGCTGTATCTCTGAAACGGTCAGGAGAAGAACAACACAAAATGCTGTGTGTTTGCAGTTAAAACAAATTATCTGGTTATCTGCAGAGGAGGGCAGAGGTCTTTGTACACCTCTAGTGAGTCTGAATCTTCAGAAAAAAACAAAATAACTCTTCCTGGAGGTTCAGTGGAAAGCAGTTAAATGGAAGCTTTGAGAAAGTGGCTAGTGGGTTTCTTTTCCTTCCGGTTTCAATATCAAAGCTTTCATGTTTGTAAGTATTCCTGATGCTTGCTTTGCCTCACACGGAGCATCACATTAGTAATACATGTTAGGTTGGATATCAGCTTTGCTCAAACCACATTCTTCCCACACGATCTTTTGTTAGTTTTAGGGCCATCATAATAGGGTTTCCTTTTCTTTAATTATCTTAATCATGTGATTTAAAACAAAAAGATTACATTTATTTGCTTTTGGTTTGCTAATTACTGTCAAATTGTCATCAATTATTTGGTCTCATTAGTGAATTTCCTTGATGTTACATTGTTTCCAATTATCTGCAATTATACAAAAAGCCTGACTAAGCCATTGTCCTGCAATGAACTCCAGATGGGCAGAGGTGTCTGTTTCAATGGGAGACCATGTTCTTCCTTTGTGTGTAACCTTGAATGCAGCACACTGAGTCATATTTTCTGACTTAGGTTTATTTTGTTCCATTAGGAGACTGCATCAGATTCTGCCTTTACTGATGAGAGGCAGCTCTAACTTAACTAGCTCTTGAAATTCTTTCTTGTCCTGCCTTTCTCTTCTGCCTGTACAGTGTTGCCTTGCCCAGTGTTGGAGGTGGAGTATTGCTTAATCTCTCTGGTATCCCAAACCAAGTCTCTGTTGCCCCCAAACCTGCCAATAGAGGGCAGCTTCAATTTTGCTGGTTTTAATACAGTCCACAAGAAAGGCAAAACTCAAGAGTACATGAAGCCAGAAATCCTGAAGTGGAGCTTGTGCTTTGGTTTGGCAGGGTAGAGAATTGAGTTATCTCTGTATTTTTAATGTAAAATTACAAATACCATTTTCCTGTTCGTTTTATTAAAATATGGGATAGTTACTAAAAAAAAAAAGCCCTTCATACTCCTAAAAAACATCCTAAACCCCCAAAAAAGTCAATATATTGTGTAAGCTTACTTTTGCATTTCTGCCACCTAGATGGGCGCCTGCTGTTCGTTACACCAATGGACCCCTTATTTCTGATACTTTACTACCTCATAAAGGCAGACAAGGAGGTAAGCCTGCTTTACTTTTTTTCTCTGAAATTCTCAGGAGAAAACATTATTTCTGACTTCAATTCTGCAGAAGTTATGTTAATTTTACGAAGAGTGGCTTCCATAATAATGGAAATTTAATTTGCATTCAAAGCAGAGTTATCTTAATACCTAGAAGTATTTTTATTTGGTCGCTAAATTATGTTACAAGAGTCAGCTTTCAATCTCAACAAGCACTAATCACCTCCTTTTTTAAGAGAATAAGAGAATCTCTTTTGTCTTTTTGTGAGATCCTGTCCCAGAACTATTGAATTTAAAATGCTGACATGTCATCAGATCAAAACAAAGTAGTGCCCTTTCTGAGGCATCAGTAGAATGGTTATTTTGAGAAACAGGGGAAAATAAAGAAAAATTTGGATGCTATGGAGCAGGAAGGAGGAACATTTCTGGGGCAGTTTGAACTTGAAAGGAAACTAGAAGCAGTATTTGTAGAATTTCTGTATCATAGAGCAGCAATGGGATGATCAAGTATCCAAAAGTTGGGTAATAAATAAATGGCTTCATTGGTTTTGGTGGGTGTAGCAAAACCTCACTTAAATTTCTGAAATATATCAAAAGTCATAGGCAAATTTACTGATTTATTTTTATAAACAGCCTGTGAAAAAAAGGGCACAAAATAAAATGGAAATGTTGATTTATTTGTTTGTTTGTTTGTTTTGTTTTGTGGAGACAATAGTTTCACGTTATGCATCCTAAGAGTTTTTGTTCTAAAAGAATTTCTACAAGGTTCCTTGCTATTTTCTGCTTTAGCTTGCTAGTGGAGAATGCAGGAGAAAAATTTTTTTAAGGTGAAGATATAAAGTCTTCCTACCCCTTTGTAATAGTAACTTATTGTTCTGTGATGATTTTTTAATTATTTAAGGTATAGGGTGTGCAGATGTATTCTGTATTTCTGTGGTCAGGATGGTCCACCAGAAGAGGTCATGCCACAAGGAGTAGTTTAGCTTGTTCCCTGGGCACTGTTTGAATTCATCATCCTTGTGAAAGCTTTATACCAAACTTAAATTAGGGAAGCAGTAAATCTCCTCTCTTTATGTGGAGGGGTGTTGAGGTAGCCTGAGTAAAGGGCAACTACTGCTGCTGTTTCTGTGCATGGGAAGAGTCCTGTGCTGCCCTTCACTTTTTCGGTACGTTGTTTTCTGGTTTTCTAGGCGAGGCATGATGCCAGATAAATGCACAGAGCTGTTCTGCGTCCTAAGAAAGGGCAAATGCATTCCTGCAGCTCGTTGCCTAAGTTAGTGTATTCCACAGTAAAGGGAAGTCTTGTTGTAAGGTTAGCTTGAATGCAGCACAATCACTTCTAGCTTGAACTAATGGATGTTACTGCATATCTTAGGATCATGCTTTGCGCTGTCCTTTGATTTTGATAGTGTGATGCAGGATTGCTTAGTGTGTCTCTGAGCAGAGCCATCTCCTATACAGCACCTTTCTTGGCTTAGGCTCTATGCCCATGCACAATGTAAATGCAGCTGCCTTTTTTTGGGACACAAGCAGGTAAGTTATCTATAAGAGAGAGCTTATTGCATTTTTATTTTTGTGTCTCCTAACTTCTTTTTGCCACTGTTATTGTGCCTTTTCCTTTTTAAGGAGAAAAAACCCTCTAAATACTTTCTGGTTTTGCTTTTTGTGTGTTTGTTTGGGATTTTTTTCTTGTTTTTATTGTGATTTAACAATAGATGATTACTTTTATTAAGCCTCTGACTGTCTAGCAAGAGAATTAATTCATAATGAAAGCAGTATACCCCAAGTGGGTTTTTTCATGCTGACCAGTATAATGAGTTCAGTCTTGACTCCTGAGACCACGCACTCTCTAAACATGAGAAGCTCACAGAGTCTTTGTGCTGATGCACTAAAGGATCTTTCCAAAGGGAAGGTTGCCAGTTGTGCCAAACCATGCTGAATGATTATGCATTGTTTGGCAATGGCAGAATTTGTTTGATGGTTCTGTCATATGTGGGGCTATTTAAGTTGTGCCAAAATCACTTTATATCCCTACTCTGGCCAAACTGGAATTGACTTTGCAGAGGTGAAAGGTTAATACTGTGTTCCAGAAGCTGTCCTGCTCCTTTGAGATTTATCTTTGTGGAAGGAAAAGCAAAATTTGAATGGAAGTTATGACACTGGGTCTAATCCAACAGGTTTTGGTCTAAAACACTATTGGCACACACTGACTACTGTGTCTTATGTCATCTTCCAAAAAATCCCACTGTACTTCACATTAGTTTCTCCCCATGTTGTTTTAAATTTGGCCTTTTAAGTGCAGTGTTTGAAGAGTTCAGCATTTTGCAGGTATTTACTGGTCTGAAATAAATATTTATAGCTTGCTTTGTAATCAGTTTCTGAATGTGTCATGTGTTACTGTTCAAAATACGATCTTCTTTAAATCCTTTATTTTAAAACTATGGCCATTGCATGCATATATATTTATATATATATGTGTAGTGTGTATATATGTGTCTTAACATTTTAGTAATGCTTTTGTAATCCCTTTGATGTATTTTCAGCAGCAAGGAAAGTTCCAGCCACTTGATCAAGTTGTGCTGGACTCAGAATACCCTAGCTGCCCATTGCTGCTGAAGTGTGCAGATGTTAAACAGTACATACAGCATGTAACAGAAGAAAAAGGTGAAAAAAAGGGGCGGGGAGGAGGGTGGACAAAAAAGAAAGACTCAATTTGTTAGTGTCACCTCATTACAAGATAGATTTAAATATTGTTTTTTGCTTAACCAAACAACCAAAGTGCTGGACACAGCTGTACTTTAAAAACAGAAGCTTAGGCTTAGAGCTTGTTGTTGCAATCTTGTGAATAGAAACGTGTGGGTCTCAGATTATCTGCTGCAGCTCTGAAAAACTCATGCAGTCTTGTTGCTAGGTATCATACAAATGATAAACTGATCAGAGCTGGCTTCTTGACATTATTGTATATTTTGTGAACTCTCTTTGACTTGGATCAGAATTTTAGATCTCTGTAAATCCTTTATTTAGTGTAGGATGATCCAGAGTGGAAGAAGTGGTCCATTTGACTTTTTTTCACCCTTTGTCACAAAGCATTGAAACAATAAGTAGAAAAAAAGGCTGGAGAAGAACAAATATGCGACTGAGAAAGGAGAACACAAGTTTTCTGGCTTTGCATAATTTAGTGTTGTGGGTTTAAGCTTAAGGACTTAATTGTTTTAAAATACGAAAGTTGATTGGGATGCATAAGTATATGAGAGAGAAAACTCAAATGGGAAAAGTTAGCAAGCTATCAATTCTGTACATAGTTTCTTCAGCCTTTGCTCAGAATTCTCTTTGGTGTGGGGTCTTTCGTTTTATTTGAGGACAATATATACTTTGTAGGGAAGGGAAAGGAGCATGATATAGTTTTCACAGGTTTGCAGATCTGCAAAAGTTGCAAGACTTCAGTTTTTATTTTTGGTCCTTTAAATAGCATTCTGCTTAGGCTTGCTAACTCCCTGATAGGGAATGGAGATTTCCCTGCATGGACACGGAGATCTACAGGAGTAGGTACAGGAATCTTTCGCACCATCAAGTGCAAAACCAGTAAGCTGTCTGATTCTTATGCCCTAGAGCTCCTCCAAGGAGTTGAGGTTAAAGTTAAAGGATAGATTGAAAGCTACAAACATTAAGAATTTGCTTTCATGAAGCAAGCTGACCCTTGTCATTTATATATATATATACATATATATATATAAGAAGAAAAATTTAAATGATCTACAGATAATTGGGAAGTGGCTAAGGAAAGGTGATGGAAGAACAAAAAGTCTGCTAAGTAAAAGACCAGACCTCCTCCTAGCTGTATAGAACATTAAGGTGTTAGTGTGGTGGAAGCTGTAAGTTGATTTAGGTGCACAAGTTTTAAGTATTTTGGGCTTGATATGGTGCATATGCAGTAAGGTAGGGAAGTTGCATTTGAACTTAAGAGCAGGACCTGTTTCCATTGAAAATGCTCACTAACAAGAGAGAAGAAAATTTAGGTAGGAAGGCTGTTGTCACATTCTGTTTGGGACTGGGGTAGTTGGAATTATGTGCTTCCATAAGCACATAATTGTGGAGTAATACTACTATTCCTCCTGGATTTCCAAAAGAACCTACAGAAAACATGTAGTTACATTTGGTATCATTTGGACCAAACAACCTTTTTCTTTGGGTGAGTTCTGACTTTGGCTTCTTTAAGACAGGTGCATCTGAAATGCAAAACCCCTTTTTCCTTCTCATGAAGTGATGAGTACTTCCATTAAAAAGTATTTTTAAGCTTTCAGGCAATTGCTGTGCCCTACAACTTGTTTAACACGGGTAAATAGCCAGAGTGAGAGAAGATCTATTAAACTTCTGTGTACAGAATCATCAAGGTTGGAAGAAACCTTCAAAATGGTCTAGTCCAAGTCCAGCACTACCATAATCACTCCTAAACCATATTTCCGAGTGCCACATCCAGACTCCTCTTGAACACTTCCAGAGACTGTGATTCCACCGCTGACCTAGGCACTTTATTCCAAGGCCTGACCACCCTTTCAGTGGAACAAATTTTTCTAAGATCTGATGTGAACAGCCTCTGGTGCAACTTAAGGCCATTTTCTTTTGTCCTTTTACTTGAGACATGGCAGAAGAGACCGACCCTCACTTTACTGCAATCTCCTTTCTGGTAGGTGTAGAGAGCAATAACGTCTCCCCTGAGCCTCACTGAGAGTAAACACCTCCAGCTCCTTCAGCTGCTCCTCATCAGACTTGTGCTCCAGACTCTTCCCCAGCTCCGTTGCCCTTCTCTGGACATGCTCCAGCACCTCAATGTCCTTCTTGTAGTGAGGGGCCCAGAACTGGACACAGGATTTGAGGTGTGGCCTCACCAGTGCCGAGTACAGGGGGACAATCACTGCCCTGGTCCTGCTGGCCGCACTACTGCTGATACAGANAGCCACTCTGCCCCAGCCTGTAGTTCTGCAGAGGTTTGTTGTTTGTTGACCGAAGTGCAAGACCTGGAATTTGGCCTTGTTGAACTTCATGCTGTTGGTGTCAGCCCATCAGTCCAACCTGCCCAGATCCTTCCGCAGAGCCTTCCTACCCTGCACCAGATCAACACTCCTGCCCAACTTGCTGTCATCTGTGAACTGACTGAGGGTGCACTCATCCCCCCATACAGATCATTGATAAAGAATTGGCCCTGGGGGGGTCACCATTAGTGACTGGCTGCCAACTGGATGTAATTGCTTTCACCACCACTCTCTGGGCCTGGCCATTCAGACTGGTTTTTACCCAGTGGAGAGTGCACCTGTCCAAGCCACGAGCTGCCAGCTTCTGTAGGACACTGCTGTGGGAGATAGTGTCAAATGCCTTCTGGAAGTCTAGATAGACAATGCCCACAGCCTTTCCCTCATCCACTAAGTAGATCACAATAATGGAGGTCAGGTTGGTCATGCGTCTGAAGGTGAAAAATAGTGCCACATCCTTTTGGCTATCAAACCTAAGTCTGCATAGGAACTTAGGACAAGGTCTGGATTATTTTTTTGAAGGGGCACTTCCTCCAAACAAGAGTACAGCCTTTGGGCAGTATTTATGTTCCCAAAACAAAACTTTAAAAAAAATACTTGCTATAGGCAATATCTTGTGTCTTGGTCTAACTTCTGTATCCGTTCTGTTACTGTATTTGCTGTTGTTACGTGTTGGAGCATCCTCCCATAGACTGTATTCTGTAAGACAGTAGTGAAGGTGCTTTACTGCTTGGGTTTTTTTGCATTTTCAGTAATGTATTACATACACCTATAAATTTGTGTCATTTTGCCAACAGATTATATTAGCTGTTAAGGAAGTTGTGTTCACTTCCTGGGTTTTGTTTCGAAATGCAAGGTGAACAATGCTTTTGTCATAAAAGCTGTACACACATGCACATATCAGCTTTATGTGATGTTCTTGGATCTTCCCAGGCATGTACCTGCATGTACATGCTACTTTTTTTCTTGTTCAGGTTTGGATTGGGTTCAAAGTAACAGTGGAGCTTGTTCTTAGGTTTCTTTCTTTTTTTAGAACACCAAGAGTACTGTTGTGCAACAAGCCCATTGGCACTTACTTGCCTGTCATGCACACATCACCTTTCTGTTTAATCCACTTCTATGTGTTTCATATTCTCGTGTCTTTTATTGCCTGTAAAAAATACCAGCATTATGACTTAAGGTACTCACTCTTTTCTCACTCTTAAGACCTGTTGTCCACTTTGTAGCCTTTCTCATTTAAGGAGTAGAGCATTAAGGCAAGAAATACCAGTTGTGTTAAGGCTTCTGCAGCTCTGTTCTGCTTGACAGAACCTAACAGCATAATTATTTCCCTCTTCATTTAGTCTTAAGGCATTTAACATCTGTCCAACAAATTCTTACCCCAGAGCACTCACAGTTTACACTTACTGAATTAGCAGAAAATCCACCTTCCCTGGCCTCATTCTCGAAGGGCACTGAAAATTCATTTAGCTGAATTAAATTCTGAATTACTTGCTTTAGTAGTTGTGGAAAGGGTGTGTTACAGCTCACTAAGTCTGGGTGAGGCAGGTTGTTTGCTAATAAATTCAGACATTGGATTGAAAGTACGGTAGAGAAGGTTTAAGAAAGGGTTATGAATTCCAGTTCTAGAGTGTTACTCTTTGTTTCATTTTGCAAGGCAAAAGCTGCACTGTGATCTTGTCTGATGTGATTAACATGAAGAGCCAAGAAAACTTACCTGATTAGAATAACTAAATAATATTGCCAAGCTTGTAATCCCAGAAGGTAGGAAAAAAGGGGCCATATAAGTTTCAGAGTTATGGAAAACACTGAGAAAATGGATTTTAAAATGTGCTTTAGGCAGTTTGCTCAACAATACATCAGGGAAACTTGCAAGTCTACATAGCGATTACCCGATCACTGAACATATTATTTAATTGTAGAACCACTTATATTCCATCTGTATTTCTCAAACCCAATCTTTCCAGATGTCTCAGACCAGTTTTATAGGCACCAGACACATTAGGGAACAAAAGGCTTTCCAATATATACTCATATTATCAAACATAGTCACTAACTCTCACCAATATCAAATGTGCATCACGTGTTAAATCCACGTTCCAATATTGAATCCTTTTGTCAGCAGTTTGTGACTTTCTTAACTCACTTTAATTCTTCAGAGGTCTCAAATATTGTCAGTTTCTAGAGTTTAATAGTCAAAACTGTCAAGCACACAAAATATTTTCAAACAAAGTGATCTCTGAAGAGTTCAGTGTAATTATTTTTCACATGTTTTAATGAAAATGGCTTCACAGTTCTACATTTCCTTTCCCTAACTGAGTCACTCTGAATCATGCTGTTGTGGGGGAGTCTGCCTGGGAATCCAGACTAGAATTACTTTTCAGCATGGGTTGGGGAATGGTGCCCGGAGGATGTCCCTTCCTCGAACTTTCTTAGATAAGAGAGGAATCCATGAATCGTACTCACTGTACTTGAACCCAAATCACGTTAGCCCTTTGAGAAGCAGGTTCAAGTATCCAGGGCGTTTCTCCATTTTCTGCTTCTTTTCTTTCAGAGCCATTAAAGGCTTCTAAGTCCTAAGGGCTGCAGCCAACAATGTCACAGCTAATTACTTTACCTGCAGCTCATCATAAAGCTGAATGTATATTAGTGTATTTTTCATTTTTGCTCTGAAGAATTTTTGTATTTTGCTGTTGTACAACTGTTGAGACAGATTTAAACTTTTTTCTTGCAAACAGCTTTCCTCGACCTCTCTATACCCCCTGCCATGCGTACAGAAAGAGCATATAATAGTTCACTATTTGTATGCAATTTGAAAGAGCCAAGATAAACCCCAAAGAGGGAAATGCTGAAGGAATCATAAATAATATGTTGTTGTTTGCCAGGGGAGAAGGAAAATCCATGAAATGAGTGTTGGAATATGACACTGTATCAGTAAATGACATGAAACAGATGTAGGTATTTATGGGAATGGTATATAGGAGATTAAAACTTACTGAAATACCTGTTAAAGAAAAAGACTGAAGCAGCAGGCTCCAAAATCTCCTGTGAAATCCTACTAGGCATCTCATTCCATTTCCCAAATGTAGCTTTCTGTGAGTTAATACTGAATTTTTATACTGAAATTTCCCTGAGCCTTTGTAATTGTCTCTCTCTTTTGCCTGAGGGTTTTCAACTCGCGTATCTCCAGATAGCTGATCACATGTGAATAGCAAATGTTCATGATACCCTCGTTATCACAGGAGAATTTCACTCTCTGAAATTCTTATATCATCGAGTTAATTTGTGTTGCTCCATAAATCATGAGTGAATCATGTACTTCCTCCCACAAGGAGTGTGTTTCGCTATTTTGAATTCTGTATTTTCTTTTAACATTATATTGAATTATGTAAAAGGGGAATAGATGTAAAAGTTCTGCTTTAGTCACTGTGACATGAGAGAGGAGAACTGATAGGGAAAAGGTTTATTGAAGAGGTGCATGGTTTAGCTTCAGTAACCAACTCTCTGTCCTAGCCCCCTACTAGGTGCTGGAATTCAGTACATAAAGATTTAAGATAATATGTTATTTAAAAAAATAAAAAAAAAGAAAAAAAGGAGAAAACCATGGAACCAACATTTTGTGTTGTGAATTATGTAGTTAAAATCACCAGTCTGGTCACACAGGACAGTGAAGGTGAAGTGAAACTACAAGGGCTTCAGAAGAGCCTTAGTGAATTCAGGCAGCCCAAGATTACACATAAATAAATAAAATATGTGCTTTGTTGGATTAGGTCCTAATTAAAGAACTGTCAAATTGTTCAGACTTGTTCATATCAGCTCAGTCTGTTTATTTTTTTGTTTCCAATATTTTTGAAACTTACTGCCCTGGTATCAAACACGTGCAAAACGCAAATTAACTTTTATATTGTATCTAGAAGTTAAAAGATTTTAAATATATTGAAAATGCAATCCAAACCAGACATGACTTTTTTCCCCCTTGCTTGTTTTTTCTCAGAGATTGGCAGTCAGAAATTCCACAAATACAGCCAAGAGAAGACACTGAAGTGGTTAAAGAAAAAGGTATTGTGTTTCTCTTTTGCTTTAGAAATTGCTATATGTTTAAAATGGAAATGCGTATTAGCTTGTCCATAATTTGCATTTGAGCCATGTGCAAAGGTTCAAGGTCCATGTCCTGTCCAAGAAGGACAGACACCACAGTAAAGTTGCTGCACTTGGGAATGTGATAAGGTGTTAGAGATATTAAAAGCTTGTTGCATTTCTCTTTTTGACGGGACTGGCCATGAAAGGGACTCATGGGGTGTGGATAGGAAGAAGAAGCTGTCAGCTTATTGCTGTAGGCTTTGCATAAGGTGAGGGGCTTGCCTTTTGCTTTGTCCCTTTCACAGATGGGCTAGAGGAGAGTTTTGATTGTTACAGCCTTTAAATTCTGCCATGCTTTGAAGCTGGACAGCAATGCCTTGGTTTTGTGCTACAAATGAGTTTCCTGAAGGTTTGGCAGAGTTTATTCAGAATAGTCCTGGTTTGGTTGCTATTATCCTGATCCAATCATGCTGTTCAAGAGGTCTGTACAGTATGCCAGAAATAAACTAGTGTTTAAGCTAAGCTTGATGGGGTCTTTGTTTTGGTGTAAAGAAGGTGAATTTCATTTCACTCATGCACATGTGCCCTTAATATGATGCCACTCTGTAGAAAAAGATGGTATCCATCACATTATGAGGAGGCCTTGTCATTTAAATTAATCAATAGAAGCACAAAATCTGGTCCACTTTCTGCAGTGATGAGGTGTGGGAATACCTATTTTGCAATGAATATTTACATGTGAACAGGTACCCGTTTGTGTTGTTGAAAATACCTGCTTCTGACAGTTCTCTCTCTGTTGGATCCAGCACAGCAGTGCCCTGTAAAGTCCTTAATCTTTGATTTCCACCAGGACTGCCTTTGCCATCCTGCTGAGCTCAGGTGTTCTCTGAGCAGGTGTATTTCTCACCTGTATAATCATGGCTGTTGGATCTGAGGAGCTCAGCTCATTTTAGGGTGCTGCAAAAGTGGTGCTGTGTTGCCAAGGCAACATGTTCAAAGACATCCTGGTTTCTGTGGGTTTTTTGAGCTCATATGCTAGTCATTACAAATGTATATTAAATTTCACCACAGTCCATAACTTGAGTGTTTTATATGCTTGAAACAAAATTACAAGAGCTTTGTCACTGCATTAATATGTGCATAACAATACTGATACAGACATTTCATTCTTTGGTTTTCTGTAGGTTAATCAAACAATGAAAGCGCTTAAAAGCAGCAATATATCGGTGGGTGAAAGGGTGCTTGCAAGTACATTTATCGACAGTAAACAGATCACAGACACTCAGGAAGGTAAGAAAACTAAACATGGTAATGAATTCCATTTTCGTGAAGTCAAATAAGTAGAGCTAAAACACATGATTAGAAACTAAAACACATTGAAATTGGCCTTTGCAGTAAATTTATTCCTTGTACAGAAAATTCTGTATAAGTTGTGACTATGGTGCTTTGGCTTTGCCAAGTTCTTTGGTATCTTAATCGGATGACATTGTAATTAACAGTAGATCTCAGCTGGGGTTCTCTTAACTTCTGCACATTGCAGGGAGAAAACTTTTCTCAGTGAAATATATGCTGAAGTCCTTTGCTGAACTGAGACTGTCTTAAACAACAGGACAGATATTTATGAGTTCCCACCCAGTAAGTGTCTCTGTATTAGAACATGCTTCTTTTTATTATTATTTTTATTAGGATGCATGGAATATTAGCATATTAGCATTCATAGAATTCTTCAAAATGGTGAAGGGATCTTAGGAAGTCATAATCACAGAGAAAAAGCTCCTGGTTCAAACCTTACTTTATGCAACAAATGCATAGAATACACAAATGTATAATTATTAAAGGCAAAATTTTATTAATATGTGTACTAAATTGTAACAATGCTGGTACCAAAAAGTCTGGTGGGACCCTATTTGCTTCTGTTCACCATTTTGCTGGGGTGGGCAATGTCCTGAATGTTACTGATACGAAATTTTGTGGAGAAACCTGAAAATGGACTCAGAATAAAATCTTCAAATGTTAATGAAAATTAAGAAAAGTTTAGAGCAAGATGAACCAAAGAAAATTGTTTCTTATTACAAAGACATTCAGAAGTCTTCATGCTGTTGAAAATTAAGGAGAAACAAAGCAACTTGCTGACAAAGTGGAAAATGAGCTAGCAAGTAATGATATCAAAGGAAACAACATAAATGAGATTTAAGAGGCAAATAGACAGTTTTCTGGAACAGTGATTGTAATACATGTTTTTTAAAAAGAGACAAAGTTGCAAAACTTGTGACTTTAACTTCACAGTAGCTTTTCTTTCCCAACCCGTGTTTTTTTTAAAGAAATGGGAAAGTGTCCTGGCAACAACCATCTTGACTATGTTTAAATACTTCTTCTCTGAAATTTGTAATTAAATATTTCATCTGTAGTGGTTTTTCTCTACCTTTCTCTTTATTTATAGTGACATGGTTATAATAGTCTTTTTAAAAACCTTGGGCTTTCATATTTAAGAGAGTAACATTGAAATTGGGAATACTGCGGTTTAAAGTAGGTGAGTTTTGGAGGTGGTCGCACTGTATGTGGCAAGGTGGGTGACAGGAAGTCAAATGGACATTACTCAACATTTACTTCTAATAAGACTCATTTTCTTGTCTGATCCTTTCATTGCTGTGACAGTGCAATTTATTTCTGTAGAGAATTGCTTTCATAGGGGCTATTATGAAATTTCAGTACCTTAAAAAAAGTGGGTATATGTAGTTGGCATCTAGGAATGTTGTAGGGCAAAAATAGGGGAGGATATAATGAGAGCAAATAGGGAAGTTGGAGAAGTTTATCATATGAGACCTGAATATTTCATTCAGAAGACAAAGAAGGGAGGTGTGCAGGTATTCCTGATGTTTGACTAAAGGTTAGTAAAAAAGCTAGGCTAGGGTGAGAACACAGACTCCCTAGGAGGCAAACAGTGACATTTTTAAATTGGTAAAGGAAGTCAGTGAAGATTGCTTCGAGTCAGAAATGCAAAGGGAATGGATTTTGTATTTAGTATGAAATAATAGCAGTTGACTTGGACTCACTATTCAGTGTCATAATGCAAAGAGTGAAATGATGGGAATATTTTTCTTAAGCAATAAATTGGATATGTTAAGTGCTGAGGTGAAATTGTCTTGAGTTGGAATTATTTCTTGTTCTTTCCTGACCCTAAAGTGGGCTTAGAGAGTGAAAAATCCTTGATGAATTTAGGCAGTGAAGGAAGGAGAAGTGCAGATAGGTGATAACAAGAATTTGTTATCAGTATAGTTGAAATGCATATGCTGCTGTCAGTTTGTTAACGCTTTCTCCTTCAATGCCAGTTTGGATTGGGCTTTTTAGGTTAAAAAAAAGAAAATGGAGAAAAAGAGAAATTTATCTCTTGCACCAAAGAAATAGTTCTTTGCCACTTTAAGGTTGGCATACCATGTGCTTCTGAACTCTCTGTGTAGGCATATGCGCAGATAAACCGGCCTGTTGGAGTTGGAATTCGGAGGTGAGATTTTAACTTAATGTCTCCCTGGCAAATGCTTCTTGAGCATGGGTGCAGTTACTCCCTGGCAGCCTCAGCAACAGCAAGTTTAAAAAGTCCAGCCCATGATCAGTAAGTGTTTGTGGAGAACGTGACCGGAAAAGATCTGGTTTAGGACTTCATGTTATAAAAGGGTCACTTTTTTTTCCTCCAGTCTCTCAGAAAAACATTTATAGCAGGAGTGCCCTGTACTGAAAACAGCTTCTAGTAGTTCATATTTCCACAGATAATTATCCTGTCTTGCCAGTGATGTTTAGATAGGCCTTGGCATTTTCTATAACGTACTGAAAATTAAGTACAAGACTTTGAAATAGACTCATTGTCTCATCTAATTGTTTTCAGTTGAAGCCAGAAAATGTTCTTTAGTACTGAATCCCTTGCCAAATAATTGTAAGATCCAGATGCTTTAAAATTAATGATTGCATGTTCTGTTGAGTCAGCTTTTTACTTTTGCAGGTTTTTAAAATTTAATTTCTTCGGAAAAATACATGATATCTAGTACTCTCAGAAAGTGAACAGCTTTTGTAAAGTACATGCAGCAGATATTAATAACATGTGCAGACAAAGTGAGTGTAGTAAGTCTTTACTTATTAAATAAACCTGCAAGTGTAATATAACATAAACTACTCAGCACAGAGAAGCATTACAGTGTATCCATTAGAAGTCTGTTACTACTGATTCAACTTTATGCTTCATGGTAGCACATGCAACATGGCTAAAGCAACATGACTGTGTAACATGAATGTTCTTTTTCTTCTCCTTCCCACTCCCTGACCTCCTCCTGAAGACTATGTACGCTATGCCCATGGGTTGATATCAGAGTATATTCCTGAAGATCTGAGTAAGGAGTTGTTAAAATACTTGGGGTAAGTATTGTTCCAGCTAGCTTATAGCTATACATGGCATGCATTAATGTCTGTTCAGTCATTTCTGTTGAATACTGAGATTTGTTCATCAAGGTTGCAATGAATGACACAGTGAGATTATATTTGCAATGCTTTAAATGTGATTTTTCAAATGTAGATTATGTCTTTCTGACTTTTCCTATGGTGTCAAGGACCGTGAGCTGGGGCAGATGTAATATTAAAGTTGGATATGTCTGTTACCACCATTGCATGATGAAACCCCGAGTGATATATCCTCTTTTAAAGCAAGT
The DNA here is from genome assembly GCA_013397055.1 of Pachycephala philippinensis. Classification (NCBI taxonomy): domain Eukaryota; kingdom Metazoa; phylum Chordata; class Aves; order Passeriformes; genus Pachycephala; species Pachycephala philippinensis. The sequence continues at coordinate 14,699 of VWZT01010550.1, read as the reverse complement.
GGGAAGAAAATCCAAAAAAGCAGTTTGTCCGGAATTGTCAAGCACAAACAGCAGAGCCAGGAGTAGAGTCCTCATCCCCCGTCCTCTTTCCTTTCCCCTACTCGGTCAGTACTGCTTGGGATTGACTTTACTTATCTAACCTGTGTTAGTTTGTATCTAAATCTGGAAGGTAAGCCAACATCCTCATCCTGGTGTTCCCTGCCAGCAGCAGACTTGGCTTGGAGCATCACTGGGACTCTGCACCTGCTCACCAGTTCAGTTGTGTTCAAAGGCTTCTGTTATGGTGGCCTTTGGAAAAGCGTGCAATTTGTAGCTTGAAAGCCCCACAGCTGAACAGTTTCAGAAGTCAGAAATACAGAGTCCACGAGCTGCTTTTTTTTGCAAGTGCTTGCCATGCATGAGCAGCTGATAACCAAAAGCAGCCTTCATGAAGAAGGAATTCCAAACTTTAGGTTGTACAATTCATCTGTCTTAATTTATAATTTAGAATCTTTTGTTCTGCAGGCTCCCAGAACTTAGAAGCCCAGCACCAGAGCCACCACTGAAGGTAGGAGAACATTAAGATATTGATAGATATGTTGTGTTGTAAGTTAATTTTTCTGAATTATTATTGAAATTGGACCAGACCAAGCACTGGGTACAATACAGTAAGTAATGTGGCCTTGTAAAAGCCAGTCTAAAACAACACAAGAAATTTACCAGGTAACTCATATTTTTTAATAAGGAATATTTTGGTTGGTTTTCCTGTTTAAAAAAGAGGAGGGAAAGAGAGGCATATCTTATGGTTTTGGTCAACAGTCTTTTCATACATGTTTTGCTTATTTAGTTTTATTGAGGTTGATGGGACAATATGACCTCATAGGTTTTCTTTCATACATAATTTATGAGGACCCTGAAAGGGACCTCCTGGGTCACGGATTCCCAGACAACCATGTTGGATAATCTCTCATACACTGACCATTCTTCACTGTAAGTCTCATTAGGATTTTTTATTTCTATTACTTCTCTTGGAAGAGTGTTCTATAACCTCATTCCTCTGATGCTCAGAAACCTTTCTGTAAATTCCACCTTGAATTTATTCATGGCCAATTTATTCCCCTGCCCTTTTGTGCTAACTTTATCATTTTTTTTTAAATTGAAATGGCTCTTTTCCCTCCCTAACATTAGCTCTTTCCATGTGTAAAGGGAAAACATATATGCTTTGCGTTTTCATTTTGAGAAGCCACCTTGGTTGTGTAAGATGGGTTCTCCATTCCCTCATTGTAGAAACATTTCTTTACACCTATTCCAAGATGAATTCAATTGTTTCAAAGCAGGTGACCAGAAAAATGTGTAATTATTTCTGATAAAGCCTTTACTCATACAATATGAGTTACTCATACAATATGAGGGCTTTCTTCCCTTCTTGTCTTAACTAGAAGTACTTTGTCCCATTACAGACTAGAATCCCGTTTGCCTCTCTTGATGTGTGATGTACCAGATAGCTCTCTGTCGTGCTGTGAATGGTTAAGACACACAGTTGGGTTTTTTTCTTTTTCCACTGCAGTTTTTACTTGACCAGTTCTCAGATTTACAAGAAATTCATGAAGTTAGTTGCTGTGTACATGACCTTTTACTTCTTCTGTACATTTAATCTGGTTTTAATATTTCCAGTCTTGAAGGTTCCCTGGCTTTTTTTCACAGTGTTAAAAGCTCTTTAGGTATTCATAATGCTACTCAGTGGTGTACATTCAGCAAATGTTAGCATTCTATTATTATCTTCAATTAGCAATTAACTAGTAATCTCCGTCTGATCCAATGACATCCCTTTCTGCGTTATTTGCCTTTGTTTCCCTTTTTCCCAGTTTCTCACCTACCTTAAACTTCTTACACAGTATTTGTTTTCTGTAATTTCAGCTGCTTAAGTGGCACCATGTCAAGTCCTCTGGCAATCCTTCACATTCTGTCACCAGAAAATGTGTTATATTTGAGAAAATAAAGACAAGTTAGTGGGCATTACCCGTGTTTACTTTTTAGGCTGAGACAGGCTGAGAGATTTGGGGTTGTTCAGCCTGGAGAAGAGAAGGCTCCAGGGAGACCAATATCTAAAGGGGGCTACAGGAGAGCTGGCGAGAAACTTTATACAAGGGCATGTAGTGACAGGACAAGGGGCAATGGCCTTAAGCTGGGAGAGAGGGTAGGTTTAAATTAGGTGTGAGGGTGGTGAGGCACTGAACAGGTTGCCCAGAGATGTTGTGAACTCCCCGTCCCTGGAAGCATTCAAGGCCCAGTTGGGTGGGGCTCTGAGATACCTGGGCTAGTGGAAGGTATTCCTGCCCATGGCAGGAGGGTTGGAACTAGATGATCTTTTAGGTGCCTTCAAACCCAAACCACGCTATGATTCTCTGTTTCATTTACTCTTTAATTATTCTGCCTTCTTTCACTTTTTTTCCCACTCTGTTCTCCTGAGTCCTACTATAATTTTTTCTTCCTTCTTACGTTAGAGATGGGTCCTTGGCTATTCTGCACTAATATGGTCCCTGCCTGATAGAACATATGCCAGGTTCTGCCTCTCATCTTGTGATTTCTGATGAGGTCTTCCAACTGGCTCAGCATATTGAGTTTTACTTATATCGTGAATAGAGTGATTTTTGTTCTCTCTTCTGCCCCTGTGCTTAACCTCTTCATTTTTATTGAAAATCATTTACTGAGGCAAAGGAGTTCGGCCATTTTGGGTCCACACATAGATTAACTTTAATATCTGTCCAATCCTTACAGTATAGGAGCTTCACTTTCTCTTTTTTAACTCTCTTTTTGCCTCTGTGGCTAAACAACCTTGTACTGTTTGTTTTAATTTCCTTTCCAAGGTCTAACTCAGCTTGACGTTTTGGCAGTTCTCACTTAATCCCAGTATTACCTGACTCCTAAATTCATCTTTATTTTTTAATATTTTTTTCCCTGTCTTTTTTTTTTCCCCTATCCATTGCAGAATTCTGCTTACACATAGTATCAGTTGGATTTTTTGGGGGATGGGTCAGGGGTGGTGGAGTATGTGTGCATCTGTGTGAGCAAGGAGCTGAATTTATAGTGTTTAGTCTGAGAAGCTTTTCCTCCAAGATTTTTCACCTTGTTTGAAGTAAAGGATCCAAAATCTCTTCTTCTGTCTTTTTCTTTTACCTTCCAAGCGTCTTCCTCACACATAAAGTCCCTTTGCTTTACCTTAGACTAGTAAGGCATGTGGTTTGCAAAGTTTGCCCCCCTAGAACCAATAACCCCGCTTTTGATTATCCTTTCCATTTAATTTAAACTGAGGCACCCTATGTCTACTGGAAGGAGATTACTTACCTCACTGGCCTTTCCTGCAATGTCTCTGCTACTTACCGAAACAAAGTCTAAAATAACCTCATTTCTGGCTGGTTCAGTGACTGTTCTGTTTAGCAGCATGTCAGCTAGCACATAGAGGAATAATTGAGCCCTACTGTTATTAATAGCATTTGTTCTCCAATGGATATCCATAGATATGTTATTTCCATGTGGCTGGACAGTTGTTCTGGCTGCACAGTTACTTGGCCCTTTGATTCAGTTAAGAATTATCTTTATGCATTGTAAGAAATATTAAGCACACATCAGGAGCCAACTGATAGTCATTAGCTATATAAGCATGTTAAAACAACTGTATTAAACTGCATGTGATGTACATTCCATATTGTGTACGAATAGCTTTTATACCGTTGGGATACTTCTGAGAATCTATTTTTAAAAACAGTTTTATTTCAGCAGTTTGGTTACAGAGGAAATGAGGCTTAGAACTGTTCAGTTGTTGGGCAGTGAGATCTTGCTGAGGATCTGATTAATTTCCAGAGCACTGACCAGGGTGTGTATGATGTTTCTGTGTTTAAGTCTTTGCAACTTCAGAGATTAAAACATTCCTTTATTTCACAATCTCACAGGATCGAGGTAGGCTTATACATGGAAACTCCTAGTCTCCTTCAGACCATTTTTAATCACTTGTGTTGACATTTCTCTTCATGAGGGCAAGGTGTATTTTAACAGACATAATATATGATTATTGCAAAATAAGAAGGTTCTAACATGTATTTCCTATTTTGGAAAAGTAATTGCATGTTTGGAAATTATGTTAAACTCTGAAGGGAGGAGAGATGTAGAAACTTCAGTGATTAGCAGAAAAGCAACAACACATTCTTCTCTTAAACAAGAACAAACTGGGTATGGCCTGGACTTTGTGATTTAATGATTAAATCAAAATTGCATGTTTTTTGTGTTAATTGTAAGCCGTTGATCTTGTGTTGTAATCATCACACTGTCCGGTTTGTCAGCACAGGGAGTCTGGCCACTGGCAGATGATGAGAGACATTTACAAAGAATATGTAGGCTTTGCTACAACTAAACAGCAAATGTTTTGCTGAAATGCAAACATTTTTGTTGTAAGTTTTAAAAACTTGTTTATCAGATTCCAAAAAGAGGAGAAAAGTAATTATTCATTAGATTGTCATTTGAAAATGTAATCACAGCACAGTAAACAGCCTCCTAAAGAGGCTGATCCAGATTCCATTGAAATCAAAAGAAAAGGCTGCAGTTGGATCTGGTTCTAAGAGCTGAGAAATCTAAGCTGCAGACCTGGCTTCTGTGCCAAACAGCAAGAGGGAGGGGGAGAGAGAGAGATATCACAAGCACCATAAACAAAATGAATAAAACAGGATCTTAAAACGTATGGTACCATCCAAGTTGCTTGCAAAATCACTCTCTTTGGCACGAAAGCTGGGAAGGCCACGGTCTAGATTTCACAGGATATTAAGGACAGGGTAGTAATATCAGATATATAATAATAATAAAAATACAGTGTTGTAAAATACTACATACTTTTTTTTCCCTTTTGGAAATATACCAGAAAGTTTTCACCTTTAAACTAAACACATGCTCACAGTTTATGGAAAGAAATATTCATTTTTACGGCCTGATCATGTGAAGTGCCGAGAACCGTTCACTTGCGTTATTTCTGAAGTTAGAAGGCACACAGTGCACACAGAGTCAAACTTCTTAATATACTGTTGCATTCAAGTGATGAAGCAGTCAGTGGAGCTATGGCAGTGTTTCACTGTTCACAGTGTTCACAGCCTAGAGAAACTAATTAATTCTAAAGACTGTGAACCAACAGACGACAGAGTAGATGATGATCCACTTGTGTTGACAGATAGCCACAGCACTGGAGGTGCTGCACAGGTCCATGAGACCGTGAGCACCACAGTTCCTTGACTGTTAGGCACTAACTTCCAACAGCTGCTCCAGAAAGTTCTCTAAATAGACTGACACCAAAGTCACAATCATGGCTGATTTATTTCTAACAGCCATTCTTCAGAAAGCTGGGAAGAAAATGCTTCCCATTACACTGAATGGTCTCTTCTGAATGCTGTAAAGATGGTAAATATTCACATGTAAAGAAGACGGTTGCAGACAGAAATCTTCCACTCTTGCTGCAGATTCTTCAGTTGATTGCCAGTCCTGTTTTGGTGCTATGGTTACATTTTAAAGCCAAAGCTTTGAACTTCCATGTGTGTACATCATAAAAGTGGTTGACAGAGCAACTTCCTCACTCTAACATTTCAGAAAAGGAAATGGTCAGATGTCCCTGTGGAACCAGAAGAAGACTATACTAAATTTAACAGCGACAATCTGAAAACCAAAAAGGTAAGCAAGCCTTGCATTCATACACGTTTTGCTAAACTGTAGATCAATAGCAAATATTAGCACAGAGCACTTAACTTTCTCCTTCAAAACACATCACAAAACCAAATACAAAATTATCTGACATCTGTAGGTATAGGTCTTTGAACTTTTCATTCAGGTTTAATATGACTTTGACAGTTTTAATTTTGTATTCTGAACTGTTTTGTACTATTTCTGCTGGGCTGTATTTGACCAGTGAACTTTCCAGTGAGCCTTGCAGACTCAGACACACGTGTTAAGGTACTCAGCTAATGTTTGTAAAGCTCTTTGAGATCTTTAAATGAGAAATCCTATGGCTTAGTGATAGCAACTGTTAAATTTCAGTTACTTGAAAAAGAAACTAAGATGGCAGCATTTACTTAATTCCAAGGGATGCTAGGACAGGCTTTATTTTTACATAGAAATATTGCTTGTGCACTTACTTATGTCAACTTAATGAAGTTAAATCAACACAGAACTTACTGATTGCCAGCTCCAATGCATGTTTGGAGGCCAATCCAAATCTGAGTCCAGCGGTGCCTGCCACTGTACTATTCCTAGGAGAGCAACAGAGATGTGAAAAGAAATAGATCCTCTCTGTGTGTGCCAAAGCTGTGAGGCTTGTACTGGCTTACTTCTCTGAACATTGAAAGAAAATGAATCTTCCTCCAATCCATGGGGAACTGAAAAGGCCCGCTGTGCTGGTCTTGTGACCTTCAGTCTAATGCTGACTACTCGTTATCCCTTTGCAAAGAGAAGCAGCTGGTGACAGATGCATTCCTTCCTCCCCCCAAAACCCCAGATTTTTTTTGTACTCACTGCACATTCTAGTTTTGAAGTAAGAGGATTGCCCCCTAAGTAAAGGTGCTAAATAGTTTAAAATATGCCTGTTTCCCCACTCCCCACATTATATACTATAGCTTTTGAACTTAGCATAAGGATAGAAATAAACTGAGGAGAGATAATTCATTTTAACATTTAATATGATTTACTTCTGAAATAATGAAGCACATTGATGAGGGAATCTGGGAAAGAAAAGATAGCCCTTGGACTCCGTACAGTATACTACTCTTTTTAAAATACTTTGGCAGTGGTTTTATTTGTAGAGTAACACAGACAATCATACTGTTGTTGCCTATCTCCATCCTATCCATAACCATCTAGCTGATCCCAAGTACTGTTACTGTGAAGTCCTGCAGACTGAGGAGTATCATAAAGAAAGGTCAATGCAAAGTTTTCTTAATAGGGAAAGCAGCTAGAGATTTAAAACATAGCACTTTAAAATACAAGAAAGAAAAGAGGTCAGCTCTATAAAATGTGGTTCATAAAATGTGTTTTAGGTGTAGAAGTCTGGGAAGTTGTCCCAGTGGCCTCAGAAGTGCTTTGCAAACGTTAGTTACCTTCTTCATTCCTAGTTTTTCCATCTCTTTCCCCTTTATTTCACTGTGCATAGAGTCTTTGATAGTAAATCAGTGTGAATTATTCATCATCTGTAATGCAAGTCTGTAATTCAGCCTGCTGACAGCATAATCATGAGATTGAGTCGGAGGGTACAGAATGCATCTGTTCTATTGCATGCATTATTCTTCTTAATGTACACTCAGGGATTATCCCAAAGTAAACGTTTGATTTGGGATACCTCATTCTGCAGAAAGGAAAGATGTTTCACCTCCTTGTCCTTGTAGTTGGTTTTCTGTCTTTGTCTGAGGTTAAGTAATTCATGACAAGTATTCTTCAGTTTGAATAATCTCAATTTTGGTTTTTAACGTTTTTCTCCTACAATTCAAAGCCTGCATAACATTATCTTTACGGCTGCATACTAAAAAGGCAATTCAACTTAGTGCTTGACTTCTGTGTTTAGGAGTTTGTAGCATCTGTTTCCCCCTGATGGAGATGCTGTTTAACTGTTCCTGTTTATCGTTTCACTCGCAGGGAAACACCAAGATGTCTGCAGCACAGAAGGCTCTGGCCAAAGTTGATAAGAGTGGAATGAAATCCATTTCTGCTTTCTTCAGCTCCAAACCTAAAACATCAAAATAAAAACTTGTTCTTGAAAGAATTTTATACAGTGGTTATTTTTATGTTAAGCTAAAGGTGTCTCCTGGCAGTTTTTGTTAGTATAGTGTATGCAGGGCATGTCTGGGTACATGGTGGAGCGTGATGGAGAGGTCTGTGAGCTGGGAGGGCACAGAGCTGTTGGGCCTTAGTGGGACAAGGCAGCACCATGATATCAGATATTCCAGCCTGGACTGGGAAGATGGCCCATCTGCGTTAACCTGGTGCTGTGAGCTGAGACGCAAGGCTTAGTGGGGTGCCCATACTGTGCTGCTGCTCCTTCTAGAGCAAGCCCAGTCTAGCCGACCACAGAGTTTTCTCCATTACACTTCATTCTGGGCCAAAAATGTGCCCACCTTTAATGATTTTTTTTTTTTAATTGATAAGGAGCATTATTTTTTAGACTTTCTGAAGTTTTATACCCAATATTACACCAGAGTAGGATGGCATAATTGCATTTTTATTTTGACCCAAATACAAGCGCTGATGTAAGCGTTGTCATTGGTGGCATTTTATCGAGGCAAAGATACAGTCTGTATTGGGATTTGTGCTGTTTTCAATATGCTGGAAACAAACGGCAATGAATGTCAATGTACATGTAATGCAATAAAGTGCTTTGTGTAAAAAACTTGTGCTTGCTCTATTTGCTGTATGCTTCAAGAGTTAGGTTGGGTTTCAGCACATTTTTTTAAGCGGTTTTGGTATTTTCCTGTGTGTAAATTTTAATCCTTAAAGAGTTATGGCATCTCCTTGGCTTACGTGATAAATCTCTTAGCACATAGCAATATAGGGGTATTTTTATGTTTAGTTCCAAGGTCAAGAGGTCCTTACAAAAATAATCAGGGAAAAATTGATTTAAAGGCAAGAATGGGTGGGGGTTTTTTTAAGAAGCCTGTTTGGAGTTGGATTCAAAAGCCTAAGTATGAGTGTCTTAGATAAGGTTTCGTTTTATAAAGTTTTGCACAAGGTAGGACTGTTACTTAAATTGCACTACCCACTCTTTTCTGTGTTCTTTCATCATTACAGAGTCTTGCTGTATATTTAGAGGGATTGCTGATGTTACAACTTCCCTGAATCACAGAATTGAAAAAGACAGAGTCACTGGGATCATTTGTACAGATCTAGCCAGTTCTGCACAATACTCAATGTCATCCACCAGTTGTACTGAGTCACTACTGTGGATCAACTACAATGTGTGTTTTTGAAAGGCACTCTTAAAACACGTCATTATTTGCTACTTCAGCTCAGTAGAGAATCTGCTTGTATCCCTTCATAGTGTGAGTTTCAGAAAAATTAGGAAATCCCCCTTTTTGAGTAACTATGCCATTTTTGCACTTTAGACTTACTTGCTGCCATTTACAACCCTTGGATTACAATGGTGTCTGTTAGGTTAAAAAGCTCCGTGGCACTCTCTTCCAACCAGAAATGAAAGAGAAGCCTTGCCATGTGTTCTGTGCAGTTTTGTAGTTGTTGGGTTTTGTATGCCTTTCAAACTGATGGTTTTTACAAAGTGTCAGATGTAGTTTGTAAATGCAGAGGGTCAGCATAGTTGGAATTCCAGATAAAGGAAAATACTTGGAAATCTATAGAATTATTATCTCTGATAAAAACTGGTGTTTCGTGAGCCCAGAATGAGCAATTCTGGTTATGAACTGGACAGGTTAAATTTTGGAAAACATTCAACCTCTCAAATTCGTGTGAGTAACAGGATGCAGAAGTGGTGGCAACTTTTGAAAAACACCCATCAAAAATGCAGGATAATACTATGGGAAAAAAAATGAAAAAGAACAGGCACATTCTGTCGTGTTAATGGAGAAGTTCTGTGCAGTAACCAACAAGTTAGGGAGTGTTTTGGTAGAAAAAGGAGTTATGTATCTATTAATGAAAAGCAAGCTCTGAGCACTATAAGATGCTGAGAAAGCAGGCAAGAATGGGATGGATGTTTGTTGGAAAACCAAGAATGGGAGAGAATTATGTTAGAAACAGGAACTATGAGGCAGAACAGATACATGGTAGAAGCTCTTCTGGATATTTAAATACGCTAGTTTTAGGGGTTTGGGTTTTAACAGTTCAAAAGTTTCGTGAAATAAATTTTGCAAGTGCACCTTTTCATTGACTGAACTGTTCAAGAACCTTCTACAAAAAACTCACAGTTTATCTAGTCAGAATTTGGGACAGACAGAACAAATCTAATAGAGATGAGAGTCCTTTGTGCTGACTTCTGATCTGGGGTACCAGGTTTTATTTTTTCTTGCTCTATACATGACTTTCATGTCTGCTGCTGTGCTCAAAGACTAAGTCTAGAGTTCTTCCTCTGTTGCAGGGATGCATTGTGCTTTAGTGCCACATCTCAACTTCAGCTGTCAGCTATGCTGTAACTTACCACAATAGTAATTTTATTAGTGACTGTGCTTGTGGTTGAGCAGGAATTTGTGCATGACAAAAAAAAAAATAAGCCATTTCCAAAAACCATTAGAGCTTTCACGTGAAAACAAAAACTCTTTTCCCTTTAGGAAAGCATGAAATACATTTAGTAACTTTGAAACTTCCTCAACATGTAGCTGTAAGAAGTTATGAACAGCATGTGGTGCCAAGTGCATAAAACAATATTTCCTACCACAATAAGGGTTTAAATATAGTTACTCTGCCTGGCCAGCAGTAGCAGTAGGTCATTATGAAGTGCTGCTTTGCTATTTCTTCCTTGGTTAGCATAGTATGGAGCAATATGCCAGCAGTATTATAGAAATGTGGTCTTTATTTCTTTTTCTGGGTTGACATGACATCTCTACATGTTGATGTAAATATCTGATGAGCTGTGATGCTTTTATAGTTGTTTATTTGGGATTAAACAGCTTTTATGTTTTCACTTTTTTAGACTGCATAGCAAATGGATTGACATCAGTGGGCCGTGAAAACATATGGAAATACAAGCACTGACTTAGGGATATGTAAGGGTCAAACTGGCACATCATTTTCAGTCTTAAGTAATAAACCTAGTTCTATTTGTAGAAGTGACAATTGGTGATTTGAATATTTTCAGTGGAAAAGGTGGCATAGTTGGCAGAATTTGCATTCAGCTCTGAAATATAGAAGGGTTCAGTGTGCTTGTTTTCAGGTGTTCAGTGGCATCTGACGTGATGTTTATTGGAGCAAAATTAAATGCATGGATGGTTATTTGAATAAAGTAATGTTTTTGATTAGGGTTTTCTCTTTCCTTTGTAGATGCCTGAGAAAAGACGTGCGAAGAAGAAATGAAAGGAGCATAAGGAGACTCACTAATATTATTTTAACTTGCCATAATCACAAAGCTGCTTTTGAAGGCTTTTTTTATGCACTTTCTGAAAAATAAATGCTTGACATTGGACATGCCGTGTTCCAAGAAAAAGCAAATCTCAGCAGATTAGCATTGTTAAATATGCGGTGTGTTAAACATACACTGCTTCAAATTTTATAGCTTACACTCGATTGGTCTATCGGGCCCTTCCAGGAAAGCACTTACGAGCATGCCTAATGTTAAGCACATGAGCAGTGATCCTAAAGTCAGCCGTGTTGTTCGTGTGGGTAAGTGCTTTGCTGGATCGGCGCCTGAAGTCCTGTTAGGTGCTGAGCATCCTGATCCATATCCAGCAAAGCACTTACGTCCATGCTTATCTTGAAGTGGAAGAGCCCGTCTAATATTTGTGCATTAGTGTTCACCATAAAATCTCTCTTGGCACAATGACTCATATGCTTAAAATTAAGCACCTGCCTAAGTATTTTGCAAGGTCAGACCAACTACATCCTTGAGCAAGTCTTAGATACTTGATTTTCTAGGAATTTTTTTTTGTTCTCGTTTTTTTAATAGAATGTATGCTTTTAATGACCATAATTACAAGTTTTAGAAGCTGTATAGCAAAATAAGTTTGTGTAGAAAATATGTTGTAGGCAATTTTCTTCTTTCTTTTTCAAAATCTATCCAAATTCAGGAAAGTGGCCTTTTTGGACTAGAAGTCCAATGTTCAGGCATAAAATCAACCAAAATGAAAAAAACCCCAATGTTAACTCCTTTTAGGACATTTACATTTTTTAAAATAATTTCACTGAGTTTGATTTACACGATTTTGTCCAACGCTGACCTGTTATACAGAAGGTGTCACCTAGCCTGGGTTGTGTGGACAGTCTGACTCTTAAGTACTAAAGCTTTGGGTAGATTGTGTGTTCAGAAGGGCAGATGGAGAAGCTGTATTTTTTATTTTACTTCTTTTATTCTAAGGGATTGAAACCTTACAAACATGTATAAAATAACATGTACATTTTGTGTTAAGAACTAAACCAAAACCTATGTAATTCTTCAGGTAAAAAAAAAAAGACCTAATTATCCTTTTTTTGTTAATGTAAGTGACACTTTCTGTGGAGTGAACTTCAACCAAATTGTCAGCCTGAGTCTACATAAAGCATGCGGAAAGTGGATGTTAATGAGATCCTGAAGTGATTTGTGTCAGATGCAGTCTGATGTTCTTAACTTAAATACCTGTATATCAAACTACTATTAATAGCTAACGCTTTGCTAGAAAACTTCTTTAAATTAATAATTGACAGGATTTTGAACAGAATGATTGTTTATTTCTGTGAATTCCGACTGTGACCCCTGTTCACAGACACCTACAGCAAATGACCAAAATGTTCGGTAAAGCTTGAATTTGAAGCATCCTAGGTAAAAAGTAAACAAATATTTTACATCAACTCTGGCAAATTTTGCCTAACTTTGAGTAAAGAAGAGCTCCAAGAAGAGTTTATTATGATCTTGCTGAAAACTAAATTCTAAGACAGAGGCAATAGCTTATTCAACTGTCTTTTCAACTGATTCTGTTCAACTGTTTCCAAATATGAAAAACCTGAACTCTTAACTATTTAGAAATCATGTATGAAAGGAAATGTAATCTGAATGCCTATTTTAGGAATTTGCACTGAATTATTTTTGTTAGTCTGGTTAAGCAATGTGCACTTTCCCTTTTTAAGGAAAAAATATTTATTTTAACATCGTTTTTAGGAATACTGCAAGAATATTATATGGGTCCAAAATGATATTTCTATTTTTCTAGCTTACATTAAAAAATGCTTGATGTATGAATTAATATTATATATTTCAGTATGTGGTTCCATATTTTTGTAAGATTTTATTTTTAATTCATGTATGAGAAAGAAATAAATGCCTTTGGAATAATTTGTTGATTATTTCTTCACTAGTATCACAGAGAAATGCAAAGAAAAATGTGGTGCAGTCAGGCTACTTATGCTGTTACCCTCCACAGGGTAGTCAGTAATTCTTGGACTGAGTTGAAGGAAATAATGAATCCTGATATAAATATGAATCTAAAAGTTCATTAAGACATGCAGTGATGCAATTAGGCTAATCCCTGAGGACCTTACTGTACAGATGTTCTAAAGAGAACCCATCTCTGTGTACATTCAGTTGCTGGCCTACGTACTCTGGGTATTTTCATTTTCGTGAATGTGATGGTGAATCCCTGAGTGAGGGTGGGATGAGGAGAATGGAGATAAAGAGAATGATATATTTGTGTAACTTTCTACATATTTTGCATTCTTCGCCATCACTATATAATACATAGGTGCTCCATCACAGACTTACACAGAACTGATAAACAATTATTTTCCATGTTTTTTATGGCAGACAGTTAATCAAACACAGCACGAAAGCTATTCCTCTGCCAATCCCGGTATCACCCTGATAGTCTACTGACATGAGGCTTCAAGGCTGTTAGGAGAGTTACAACCATTTCATTTATAAAATCCAGACAACAAGGGGCAAAGCAAAGGTGGTGGGTATTTTATTTGGCTAAGTTGGTTTATTGGTGTTAATGAAAACCAAATGAGAAAAGAAGTTAGGTTTGTACCATTTCGTATACCCATCACACACCAGCACTTATCCTAAGAAAGAGAAATACCAGTGCTAACGGCAAAGCAATAGGGCAGCATCTATGTAAATATGAAGTAGCATTTACACTTCTTAGTTCAATGAAGTCATCTCACATGGCATTGCAAAGACTAAGGAAAACAGCATATTGCTTTACATTCTTAAAGAACTTCTGTAGCTCAAGTGTCCCAAGCTGAGCTCTCTAGTACCCTCTCTATGCACAACTGTTGTCTTTTAGGGTCTGTCTTTTTAGGCATTGCAAATTACCCTGATTTTTCCAAAGCTCCCTTTTAAAATGCATTGCGTACCCTGAGATAGTTGCAAAGGAAGCAATACTGTCAGGTAAAACACTGCCCCAGTGAGGCTCATCAGTTTTTAAAAAGGGAAGGTAATAGGAAGGTGGAAAGGTCTGCTTTAAAATTTGGGTTCTGATTTAGGGTTATGGTCATTGTTTTGTTCACCCTTTCTCTCTTCAATTTGAGGGCCTCATTCTTTTTCAGAAGGTGTTAATTTGTTATAGCCCCATCTCCCCTTGACTTAAGGCCAACTGAGCAAACTGTCTCAGAACAGGAATCCACATTCATGAAGACAACCAAAATCAAAGCTCTCTGCAGCCCTGGCTGTGAATGGAATCATTACCACTTCCTCTTGAATGCCTTGTGCAAGCTGGCATTGCTGTGGGTTTTTCCAAAACAGTTCAGACTTGACTCACTAGGGGTTAAAGTGAAAAAAACCCCAACATGACATACTTTTTTATCCTGTAGTTAATCCTATGCTGAAGAAGCTGAGCAGAATGCTTAGAGACACAACAATGAGGATGGAAAGGAAGACGGCAGCAATGCTGGCTCATATGAAAAAGTCAATGTTAAAAATGAAGGAAAAGTCAGCAGTGAGGATGGAAATACTGAAAAAGGAACTGCTGAAGTGAATGCGGAATAAGACCACAAAAAGGCAAGACATGAAGAAGGCGACAGCAATGCTGGTGAAATTGAAAAAGACTGTGTTTAATTTCTGCTGAATTTCTCTA
>VWZT01010549.1:0-19742 GCA_013397055.1 Pachycephala philippinensis | reverse complement strand
CCTGCTCCCCTGGGACCCCTCCCAATGTCCCTGTGCCCCCACCCTGCAGCCCGAAGACCCCCCGTACCCCTAACCAGGTGTGCAGCCCAGGGAGCCCCTGGTGCGCGCCCATCCTTGTGGGGACCCCCACCTCCTGCCTGTCATCCATGGGATTCAGGGTGCTGGTGGGTCACAGGGATCCTTCTCCATGTGCTGTGAGAGTGAAATGTGGTCCAAGAGCTGCTTCAGGAAGTGGCCCCCTGAGCTGCCCTTGCCTGTGACCCATGACACACAAAAATGGTTTCAAAGCCCAAAATTGCCTCATGCCTGAGGGGCACATGGGCTGTAACCCCAGCTCCTGCACCCCAGCTCTCCCAGCTGCCTGCCTGGCTGCTCCTGCTGTGATGTGGACACCTCTGTGCTGTGGAAACCCTCGGACTGGAGCAGCCAGTGCTGGCCCTTCCCTGCCGGCCAGAAAAACATTCCTGAGCTTGTTCTTCCTTGGAGCCCCATAAGCAGCTTCCCAGGGCAGCCCTGAATGGCAGGATATTGGTGACAGACTGGTCTCACCTCCTTTTGTGCTCCTGTGCTCAGACACACCAAACACTGATTTCCTTGGATATTAGGCACGTGGACTTTCCTGGTTCGGGACAACTGTACAAATTGCACCTGCGTCCCAGGTTTTGCAGCACCAGGAAATCCCCCGGTCCATGGTCCACCTTGGAGGCAACTCATCCCCAGGCAGGTGGTGAAGCTCCTCTCCTGACAAACCTGTTTCCCAGGCACTGCCCATCCTGCTGAGCGCCTGCCAGTGGCGCTTGTGGTGAGAAACCATTAGACAAGATCCAAAGAGAGGAAAAAATGAAGGGAAGAAAAAAGGGGAAGGAACAGGTGGGGACTAACTGCGGTGATGCCAGCTGGCGGGCGCTGTGGTGAGAGGATGAGGTGAACCACAAAAGTTCTCCTTCTTCCAGCCCACACTTGGAGATACAAGCGGGGCTACGCTTGAGGCACGTTTTCCTGCAAGAAGGGAGGGCTCCTGGCCCTTCTCAGGAAAGCAGCACAGCCACAGAGAGCCACTCCTCTGGGTTTTCACCTGCTCCTTTGAGGCAGACAAGTGCAGCCGAGGCCACGACGGGGAAACCCGGGGAAATCCTTTCCGCTGACTCAGGCAGGAGGAAAAGGCTTTCCTGCTATTAAAAAAGGAAAGTGTTGGTGAACATCCACCCACCCCAGCTCCAGCTCAGGATCAAGAAGTCAGGAGCCAGCACTGCAATGCTGGCGTGGGACTGTGGGGGAAGCAGTGGGACCAGCACAGCTGAACCCCACCGGCCTCTGGTGCCCCGTGGGCAAGGGGCAAATCCATTCTCACCCTGCACCAAGGCCTGAGGTCAGGGAGCAGCCTCAGTCAGCTCGAACCTTTCCAACCCCACAAAGTGTGCCCAGCCACATGTTAAGCCCTAAAAACATTTATTATTTTGAAATTAAACACATCCATGGGTTGCTTTTGGTGGCTCCATCACTTCTGCAATTTGGGAATGCACCCCTCCCTCCCCCCCCACTTCTCCCTGTTCCCACCAGCACTGCAAATCCTTTCTCACTTCCCAAAGCACAGAGTTGGATGTTTTTGATGGGTCCTCAGTTTTCTGGAGGCCATTGCAGGGGTCCTCAGCAGCATTAGCCACATGGGTACAACTGTCCTCCCCTCAAACTCCTAATTTCTGATTCCAAAATGAACAGCTTCAGCCGCCTTCAGCCACCCGGATCAGCTTCACTTCAATCCATGGCAAAGCAAATCCGAGGGCACCACGGGAGCTCGGCTGTCAGGCGCCCCTGTCTTTGCCAAATCACTTCACTGGTGATTCCCTCAGGGCTGCAGCTGAAAAATAGCATTAAATCCCAGCCAGCTCAGACGTCACCGCCTCTGCACGCCACGGTGGGGGCTGGCTGGCAGGGAAAGGCCGGGAGCTGGAGCCTCTTGCTCAGCCAGAGCGTGGAGGTTTGGATTAATGGATTGCTTTTTCCCATTGTTTCTGGTTAGGGTGGCCATTCCTGAGCGTGGCGCCTGCTCCACAAACACAGGTGCACCCAGCTGGCAAGGTAACAGGGAAGGGGTAAGGAAGGTTGCAAAAGCCCGGGGAAATCCCTGGGGCAACACCATTGTCCACCTTGGGTCTCCATTGCTGCTTCCACCCTGGAGTGCAAGTGCAGCACCGAGCTCAGCTCTCTGCCAGCAGCTGATGTGGGAGGATCGAGTTGCTGCCCTGGCCGGCTCCCCGGGATCTGAAGGTCACCTCCTACCCGGCCTGTGCCGCCGGAGAAAAGAGGTCTGTTCCCACCTGGTCGGGTGGTGAGCCTCAAGGACACACTCCAGATGTCCCTGCCCACCCCCAGGAAGGTGAGCAGGGTGTGAGCACCCGGCCACAGCTGAGCTGGAGTGTGCAAGGGGAGAAGAGCAAGCACACAGCAGCGGACAAGAAAAATACTTGTCGGAAAAGGGACTTGCTTTGACTAATCCTGAAAAAAAATAATGGCCATAAATTGTTATTCCTGAGTGCAGGGAAGCATAAAGATTGAAATAATCCAGTCTGAGCTGCAAAGCTGAGGGCAGGCAGTAAGTGGTGATGAAGAAGGTCCATGTTCTTCCTCTCAGGCATCACCCATAAAAAACCAGACCCCATCAAACCACCCTTGCCCTGACCCTGAAGCCCCGTGTGCCCTGCCGTGGCCAGTGGGGTGGGCAGGATGGCACTGAGGGCTCAGCCTCGGGCTGCTCTTGGTGCTCCCAGGGCCCCCGTGTCTGTGCAGACGCTGCCGGTGCTGGGGCAGGCGCTGTGCCCGGCGCTGTCCCCACCGGCCACCACAAAGCCGCTTTGTGCGGGGCCGGCCGGGCACGTCCCCAGCCTCCTCCCTGCTCCGTGGCCCCCGTCTCCCCCCATGCTGCCTGTCCTCTCACAGGCCAGGGAAGAAGGCAGGGCCACACCAGGACAGGGCACAACCCTCCTCATCCCCACCTCCTCCTCATCCTCCCACCATCTCCTTCAACCCCAGCTCCTTTGCCTACCCCATGGCCTCCCAGTGGGTCGCATCCCCCCAGACCTCTCACCCCACTGGGATCAACCCTTCCCTGGAGTGGGAGTGGGGCAGCCCAGGCTCCCTGGTGAGGTTGACTGCCCCACCTCCCCCAAGAAGTACATCACCCTGGTAGATCTCCCAGCCCTTTTATTCACTCGGCAGCCAGCAGCCATCACATCCAGTCGGCAGGAGAACCGTGGCTCAGGAAGATGTGAAACAACCCAGCACTCCACAGGGTGAGCGAGTGATGTGGTTGGGGCTGTTAGATTCTCCCATGCCATTCCCAGTCCTAAAATAACCCCTGCAGGCACTAACCCCCTTGCAGAGGGGCTTCTGAATCACAGCTAAAAGATCCCCTTTCAGTTAAAAGATCCTCTCCATTATCACGTCCAAACAGTTAAGAATTCCCCTCCTGATCACATCCCTGCTTCCCCCCCCTCCCCAAAAAGCCCCCAAGCAGTTAGAGCAGAAATTCAATGAGCAGCCAATGCAAACTGGGCAGAAGGAAAGAGTCCACGTGCAGGAGGCCAGGCCTTGTGCCTTGCAAGTGGGGGGCAGGTCCCAAGACTCCTTTCACCAGGTGATGCTTTTCTGTCCCTTTGCTCCTGCCCTGCATCCACAAGAGCCCCAAAGGCTGCTTCTGCCTGCCATAGGAAGCGTCCACATTCCAAAGACAAGGGCAGCGCCGCTGGTCACGGCCTCCAGGCCCTGGGGCGAGCAGCAAAGCTGCTTCCCGGGGAATAATTCAACTGCCCAGCAGGAAGAGCCCAAGGACCCCTGAGGATCCCCGCTCCCTCCAGGGTAGACTGCGGCCCCTGCCTCAGTTTCCCCACAGGGAGCAGCACTAAAAGCACGAGGATTAATGACATGGTCCCTCCCCTCCGTCCCCTCCTTCGCCGTCAGCTGCCCTCTGAGACGGTGGGCAAGGAGCCCCAGCTGCACCCAAGACCCCCGCCCCATGCTCGCCTTCAGGGGCTCTCGGCCAGGCCGGGGGCCGTGCCGGTGGCCGGGCTGGGCTTGGCGAGCTGCCGCAGGTCCCGCGCGGACCTCACGGCCCACTGGGCCAGCTCCCGCAGCACGCCCAGGCCCCGCAGCTTCTGCTCGAAGAGGCTGAGGCGCGGCGGGGGCGGCGGCCCGTCCCCCTCCTCGCCGGGGATCCCGCGGCTCTCCAGCCGCAGCAGCTCCTCGAGGTGGTAGGCGAAGGCCGAGACCTGGAGCAGGACGGCCGCCAGGGCCCGGCCCAGGCCCGCGTCGGCCTCGCCCAGCTGCTCCCGCTGCTCCTCCAGCATCTGGGCCAGCAGGGCGCGGAAGGCCCGGTAGGCTGCCAGGTTCTCCAGCAGCCGCTGGGTGCCCGTCTGCTCGTCCCAGCGCTCCACCGCCGCCAGCGGCACCCCCTCCACCGCCGCCACGCTGGCCGAGGCGTCCAAGCCCTGCTGCTCCACCTGCAGGGTGAGACCCGCCGGGGATCAGCGGAGGCAGGACAAACGTGGGGGGACCCCCGGCCTGAGCCCTGCAGGTGTTGGGGCAGTGCAAGCTGCCCCGGCCTTGCCCAGGTGTCGGCAGGCCCGAGTCCAGCAGCACTCCATGCCCCATCCCTGCCACGGGTCAGAGTCCTCGCACCCCAGCACAGATCCCACCAGGGCTCCCAGCCTCGCGGCAGCCAGAAGGGTCAGGGCAAACTCACGTAGGTGTCCAGGAGGTCGACGACATCCGCGCGCATCTTCCCGGCCAGGCGGATGCCGCGGCTGCAGAGGTCGCGGCGCCGGAGGGCAGTGGAGGGGCTGTCTGCGGCCGCCATGGTCCGGGCAGCTGTCACGGCCACCAGGCTCCGGGCGCAGCACCCGCCCGGCCCGGCGAGGACAATCCCTTGCTGAGCTGGTGCATTCCAGCCGGGAGCTCCGCTCACACGTCCGCTGGCCCGGCTCTCCCCCTCTTCCGTGCCTGGGGCCTGGCACGACGCTGCAAATTCCCGCCTCTGGGATCAACAGCGACAGATTATTTCCCTAATTCCCCCACGCATCGCTACTCCGAGTGCCTTGCCCAGAACCGTCTGGCCCGGCAGCAACAGGCTCCCAGCCCCGGCTGACCCACTCCTCCCTCCCAGCCACAAAGTGAGATTAGTAGCACGCTAATCCCTCGGCTCGTTCCAGAGCGCGGGAAACCACTGCCGGGAAGAGGTGAGCAAAGCCCGGACATTGCTCAACACCTCACCCCGGGCAGCTGGCTGGGGCCTGAGCGGCCTGAGCAATGCTCGAGGGCAGCCCCCAGGCTGGAGATCCCGCAGCAGCCCCAGGCCAAAGTGCAACCCAAACCCTGGCAGAACCATCTGTCCCAGATGCTTCTAACCCCCTTTCCCAGAGGGGTCCTGCCCTAAAGAGGGGCTGCAGATAGGGAAAGATGTCCCAGCCACCCCAGGACAACACCGGCCACCCCATAGGTGAGCTGCATGCACCAAGACAAAAACAGTCCTTCGGGTTGGGTTGGTTTTTCCTCAGTATGTTTATTTTGGTTATGCATTACCCAGATCAAGAGGGAAAAAAACCCAGGAGTTGAAAAGCAGCTTCCCATGAATACCACAGTGTGCCTGGCTGCGGTTCCCAGGGCAGGGGGTCCCCATAAGCCCAGCAGCCTCTCTGCCACCCCATGGCTACTGCAGAAGCTGCTGAGCTTGGGGAGCCCCTGGCCACGGTAGCCCCCAGTCCCAGCCCGATGGCCCAGGGCCCCCAAAGTGCTGCCCGTGCCAAAGGGCCCCATGCCCCCTCCTACCCCTCCCCGGGAGGAGAAAAAAAAATAAATACAGGGGAAAAAATACAAAAAAGTTTATTGCAAACTACTACAATAATTTATTGAAGCAAACTGCATGCGAGTGAAGGAGAGACATCGAGGGGAGGAGGAGCTGCAGGAGGGCTGTGTCAGTTTTAGGGCTTCAGAGGGGTGTGGGAAGGAAGCTACACATCTCTCCTGCATCAGGGGCGAGCAGGCTGTGGTTAGAGGACAGACAGGCACCTGGCCACGGCCAGAAAAAGAAAAGGGAGAGCTACAAGAGGTGTCATGAAAGGACGAGGTCGGGAGCGGCAAGGATCAGAGGTGTCCAGGCCAGGAAGCAAAGGAAATGTTTGATTTTGCATCCCAGAAATGCAGCCGGGGGCAAACCCTGCTCTGCTGGGGCGGACGTGGGACGAGGCAGCCTCCCCCAGCCCGGAGCCCAGTGCCAAATGCTGGGTCACCAAAGGTGAGCAAGCCCTTGGCCCAAAGGCATTTTAGTGCCATTCCTCGACCAACAAACCCTCGAGCTCTCCTTTAGTGTTCTCTGCAAGGCTCTGCCCACCCCGCACCTCCCACGGGCACAGGGGCCAGCAGAGACGCAGCTCCAGCAGCCCCGAGGGCCACCAAGTGTCCCCAGAGAGAAGCCCCGCGCTGCCGGGCTGTGAACTGCTGGCCTCAGTGTGCCGCTGCCCCTCTCTGGTCTGCAAGGGGAGGGGACCAGCTGCCACCCAGGAAGTTTCCTGCTGGAAACCTCAGTAAAGCAATCCAAGCACCCCAACTGAAGGAACTGGTTTAGTTTAACACCATTCCAGCGCAGACCTGCCACCAGGTGTGCTGGGCCCTCACCTGAGCCAGGCTGCTGCCACAGCAGGAGGACGTGGGATGCCCACACCCAGGGCACAGGACACCCAACTGCTCAGCCTCAATCCGCCCTAGCACCAGGAAGTGCTTCAACTTGCTCTGACAAAGGTATCCGTGTAAGGGGGAAGGGAGGGAGGGAGGGGGCAAACCAGGACAAACGGCCCAAGAAAAGCCGGCATGTTTGGGCCACAGCTGGATTTCCAGGCATCACAGGGGACAGAGTGGGTGTTCAGAGTCAGTTTCCTGTTAATCTAATTAAATTCCACATTTTATTGCGGTTTTCCAGACCCCAGGTACCTGATTTCAACAAGCTGCTGTGTGCTACAGACCAACTCAGCTGATCCTGTGCTCAGACAAGATACTTCAGCCCTGCTCCCAACCCCAGAAACCCAACCAAAAAACAAGCAAACAAAAAAAGCCAGGTTATTCTTCACCTCTTCCAAAACCGCTATGAATTCAAGGCCACTGAATCTCCACACAAAGTTTCAGAGAAGAGAAAAAAAATCCAAGTCTCCATAGCAGACACATCTTTATCCTATGTAAACTTTTCCAAGGGCTCAAAGCTGCCCTAACTACACCAGCAGGCAACACCTGACCCACCACGTTTCAGGGAAAGCTGGGCTGTCTGTGCAGAAGAGAGAAGCTTTCAGAACACGGCTACACAACACCCTCCCCCAAAATGGGGGCAGGGAGAGAAGCTGACAGCCCCTTAGTCCCACGTCAATCTATTGCCTTGGATAAACAAGCCTGAGAAAACCATATCCAGTCCCTGCTTAACTGTGTCTTTGTCTAGACCTGGAAAGGAGAGGCAGAGTGGGATGAGGAGCGCCACATCCCCCAGCAGCAAGCAGCGCTCGGCTGTCCCGAGTCACAAGAACAAGTTCCTGGCTAACAATGTCCTTCCCCGAAAGGCTGGAGGCAAAACGGGCATTGAATGCAAGGAGCTCACTCGGAGCTGGGAGGGAGGGAGAGACAGCCCATCACTCACCTCATCCTCCTGCTAACACGCTGCTGCACAGACTCCCACTGCACACAGGCTCTTCTCCAGGGGCTCTCCCTCTACTCCGGAAAAGCTGGGAGACACATCTGACTCCAGAGCGCTGCCTTCACCTCGGCTCTCCCAGCTGCTGGCACGGCGGCACTGGAGCTCCCTGCACTGGAGCCTACTGGGAAACAGCCTGAACCCCTTCCACCCCCGCCCCCTAAGAACAGAACTAAAAAATACCGACCCTTTTTTAAACAATAAATAAGGAATCTTGTTACCACAACACAAAAACGAAGCATGTTCAAAGTGCAAATTACTGTCGTCAAACTGGGATGCTCCTCCTTGCCTCTCCCACGCAGGGCTCCTGTAGCCCCCGGGCCTCTCCGAGCAAACATGATCTACGAGCCAGGGCGTTCCCTCCCTCCACTTCCTGCCAGGGCTGGAGCAGGGGAGCGCGGTGGGAGCGGGACGTGCGCTGCTGCTTCACAGCTCACCCTGCCGAGGGGCTAAAGTGCCAAACCCCCAGCCCCGGCGAGGAAGGAGGAGACTGCAAGGACCGGAGTGCAGCGGTGCATAGAAGTCGGGACCAGGGGCAGAGGGAGTCCTAAGGAACTTCTCCAGAGCATGTCCAACGCTTTTTAGCTTGCCAGTGGGGCCACGCCAAGGAGCCAGAAAGGCAAATGCTTTGGGGTAGAGCGAAGGGTTTCGGCAGTGCCCCCTCCCTTGGAGAAATCCGCCGCTCAATCCAACTTGCTCTGGCAATGGCAGCACGTGCCCCTTTCCACAAAGGGGCCGTGGGAGAGAGAGAAGTGGTTGGGAGAAAGAGGATGTGCTGTGATCCACGCTGGAGGGGAGCAGACCCTTCAGTTATTTACTAGTATTGTAAGTTTTGTTTAACTTTCCTCTCTTTCAGTAAGTGCCTCCTCCTTTTTTTTTTTCCTTTTCCTTTTAAATACAGAGTCCCAACTGTCCCAGCACCCAGGTGCTCCCCTGCCACTAGGGTCCAGTGGAGTCTGAATCTTCGATGAGCACCTCTGTGCTGGCTCCCAGCATCTCTGTGTTCATGACCAGCCCCTCTGGGTTCGCGCTGCTGCCGCTGCCCACGAAGAGCTTGCCGTCAGCCACCAGGCTCACGCGCTCTGCCCCGCCACAGTAGGGCTTTGGCATCCCCTCCGGGCTCAGCAGCAGGCAGTCTGCTGGGGGAGCACTGCCCAGGGGGTCGGGGAGCAGCGGGAGGCCCTGGCCATCCGTGGGCGGCACGATGGCCTCGGGATTAGTGCCCAGGATATCGGTGCTGGTGATGAGGGCACCCGCGTTGGCAGCCAGTGCTTCAGCAATGAGCACTTCGGGGTGGCTCTTGGCTTTGTGGGCCACGACGCTGTCCTTCTTCTCGAATTTCTTGCCACAAATATTGCAGGAGAACTGGTAGAAGGAGTCTGCGTCGTGCTTCTTCATGTGCCAGTTGAGGGAAGCCTTCTGCCGGCAGGTGAATCCGCAGATCTCGCACCTGGGAGGGGACAACGAGGAGGTCACAACAAAGGGACGTCCACACATGCTCGGAGGCACAGTAGTAGCGAGGTGGCAGCCCAAGAAAAGAGCAGGGGCTCGCTAATGTCACTGCAGCTCCAGCTCTGGTTTCATTTACCGAGGGCTTACGTTCCCCAGATCTGCACCAAGACACTGCCCTGAGCAGCAGCTGACACAAGTGTGCATTCAGAGAGAGCCGGGACACCAGGAACAGGCTCCAGCCCCGACTTCAGAGCTGCTGTGAAATGGGTGTTTCGGGGGTCCCTCAGAGCAGGAGGGCGAGGCACAGGCAGAGGTACTCACTGCAAGGGCTTCTCGCCCGTGTGGATCATCCGGTGCACCGCCAAGTTGTGGGAGCTCTTGAAGGCCCGGGCGCAGTACTCGCAGATGTAATCCCTTTGATCTGAAAGACAACAGCAGTTGCAGCATTGCTCTCCCACAGACCTGCTCCCTTTCCCATCTCTCAGGTGGTGCAGTAAAGCTGCCCAAGAAGGAGCAGAACTACGAGTTCTGGGAGGCACAGAAAGGGAGGAGGTGTCCCACAACACAGATCAGCTGCTGATCTGGAGAGGTGAGGCATGATTAAGACTCTCCTAAGAGCTAATTATCCACTCTGACCAACACTGAAAGACTGGCAAAGTGGGATAAATCTTTATCTGTAGAGGTTTATTCCTCTACAGAGCCCCCGAGTGATGCTTGCCAGAAGGAGAATTAAAACCTTTATAGTCTATTTCTTTCATTTCCTTAAAAGATGTTAATCCAGAAGACAGTAATACCCTGCTGCTGTTGCTGCTGCAAATCTATGCCACCTGACTTGGCTTCACCCTCCCCAGAAGTCCTAGAGGCTTTTCCATTTTTCCCCTGTCTGTTCCCTGACCTGAAGAGCAGTTTGTATCTACTTCCCACCCCGCTGTACCTGTGTGATGTTTGGCATGCCGCAGGAGCTGCTTCTGGAGCCGGAAGAGCCGACCGCAGGAGGGATGAGGACACACGTATTTTTTCTTCAGTAAGTGCTGATATTTTATGTGATGCTGGAAAGAAAGAGTGGAAGTCTGCAGACTGTACACGGCTGAGTGAACAGCTGAGGTTCACTCAAATTTAGATCTCCACTGGAAAATAAAACACACGTGGACCTGCAACCTGACAGATACACACACGGCTTTAACTGGCCACAATTAAGTCTTCCAAAACAACGATGTCAGGAAGGGGTGTGAGTGCCAGCGGAGGCTTAGCTGCCTGTTCCAAGCACCCCTTCCTTGCCCTCCCACGTGCCACAGAGGAAGTGAACACCTCCACCAACCTGCAGGTACCGTGGGTGAGCCAGGACCGTGCCGCAGCCTTCCATCTCACAGCGGACATACTGGATCGGAGGCTTCTTCCTGGCAAATCAGCAAGGAGAGGGGCAGAGTGCTTGGCTGCTTCTATGATCAGGTGATTCTATAGATAAAGATTCTATACATATTCTACTTAGAATCTCAATTCTCTGTGTCTGTGAGGGGCTGATGCCTCTGACGGCACAAATGACAAGTGCAAGCACAGCAAAGAGCTATTGCTCCAAAACCCCTGCCTGGGCTGTGACAGAGTTGCTCTCCAAGAGCCACCTCCTCTCCTGGCACTACTTGAGGGCTCTCCCTAGAGCTGGGAAGACCCCAGGAGACCCAGAACTCCCAGAACCTTAATGCTGGGCAATGCCACAGGAGGGATCGACTGAGAAGTGGGGAGGGGGCTGGTTCACTTGGAAGAAATCAAACCCACACCTACAGGGGAAGTAAAAGAGGGAAGACAAAGCATACTGATTTTTGTTTTTTGTTCCTTTCAAGGCAGAGAGATGGCTTTGGGACAATCCATGTCTGCATGTAGGACACAAGGGAAGCAAGTCTGCAGAACAAAACTGGGTTGAGAGGATCACTTACCTTCTCTTGGGCAGCCTTGGGCTCTTGTCATCCTTTCTCCTCCTTCCCCTCCTGTAACAGCGATACAGAAACAGAACTGAGAGAAGTTGCTTTACATTAGTAGTGGGCAGAGACTTTGAAGTGTATGTTGTATTGCCTCATTAACTCCATGGTCTAGAAAAAAAACCTGAGTGCAAGCTGGAGACAGATTCAGAGGACAGAGAATTCCAGAGAAATAAATGCTTCATGTGGTTTGCTCTCTCAGTCCTTCCCGTTTCCTAATGCATTCTTCATAAACATGTAATTTTGTCAACACTGTTGGTCTAGAACCAACAGTGCCCCCTATTTCCTCTGCTCTGTTGGGGAACATTCCACACCATGGGAAAACATCCATCTGCCTGATCGGGAAGAATGGGATTAATGATCCAGCAGCTATTTTACAGGCCTCTGAATTAGCCACAGCAGCTTCTGTACCTGTCAAGACAAAAACCTAGGCTCTGTCTGACCAGACCTGTGCTTACACGTAAACTGCAGTCTCCCAAGCCACAGCTCTGCCCAGCTCTGCCTGCCTGATCCCATTGCTGCAGAGACACTTGGAGCAGACTGATGGAAGTATTTTCTAGACTCTACTAAGACATCTGTATTGATGGCAAGCCAGGAACATGCTGAACACACACTCAGCATTCAAGCCAAGCCCTCAGAGGAGCCACAGGTTTTATTACGCACAAAAAGTAGTGTCTGATTCAAACAACAAAACCTCAAGCCTCAGAAAGCAGCCTCCAACAGACAACAATGTTCTCAAAATATCAGCCTCCTCACTCCTCTCCACTGTGAATCAGCAGCAGCTCAGGAACAGCAAGAGAAATTACACCACCAGTGTGAGGGAGGTCAGCAGAGGGAGCCCAGGCTGTTCCAACCACTCAGACAGGAGCTGAGGTACAAAACCAGCTCCTCTTTCTTCTTTTCCCCTCACATTATCCCAAAGAACAGCTTTGACACAGTCACATAAACCCACCTCCTTCTGTTGCCAGGAGGAATGCTTCAGTCATGAGTTCCAGTGACAGTACACCCGAAGGTGTCAAGCCACTGGCGACTGACTGGGTGGCAGAAGTTTGTTGTTTTACTTCTCGAAAGCAAGGGGAAAACAGCTGATTTTCCTGAGCTCTGGTATAGTCCCAAAGGTACAATAAGGACACTTACCACACACACAAGGTATTCCAGTGACAAGGTATCCCAGTGTCTGCCCCCAGCACACAGCAGGAATGCTGCCCTCTCACACTGGCTTTTGGGATCCACTTCAGGCATCACAACAGAACCCATTGTAAGGACTCCCTGAAGTATTTCCCACTGTGTGGTCACACCCAGGGAGGCTGACTAACCACAGGATGATGAAAAACCCCTCTGCTTAAGCTAAACTCTGAATTTTTGTGGCTGAACACAGGCAAGATGTGAGGACGCAGGATAAACAGTGCTGCCCCATCAGCTCTCAGGCCCTGAGGAGGAGGGGCGCGGGGGCAACCAACAACAATTAAACACTGTTGTACACCAGCAAGAATGCAAAATACACAGCACACACTGGCATGTGTATCTGCAGAGTTTACTCACTTCCTTGGTGGTTCTTCATCCTCCTGAAACTCATTCTCTTCTTTCACTTCCACTTTAATCTCTTTCTGCCTTTCTTTTTCCTCCTTCCCCTTGCTAGCTTTTCTCCTTTGCTTTGGTGCTTCCCTACAAAGACACAAATACAACATGTTACTCCAGTACTCTTCCCACTGCCTGCTTTTTACAAAGATTTAAACAAAAACTGGACCCAAGTTCAGGTCTATTCTTCAAGTGCCACTTTCAAGCAGAAGTAAGAGCCAGGCTTAAGGAAGCACCCAGCAACCAGCAAGGCTCTAAAGGCTTCAGTCCCTGAGAGAACAACAGTTCTGGCCAACGCAGGCAATGTTTAGAACCAGATCAACTAGCACAGGTGCTTTGAGGCATATTAAGCTAATTCAGGTAACCTGCCCATTTTTTTTTTTTTTTGTCTAAACCCCCAGTAAGTACATAATCCAATATACTTCTCTAGGTGGGGTTTGTAGGTCTCATCTCTGGGATCATCCTTGAAGGGAACTTCTTCCTCACTGATGAGCATCTCCTCATCATCATCGCTGCTGGGAGAAAAGGAGAAGAGAGGACTTTGGCAGCAACAGCTTGCCCACTACCGCAAGAATATCTGTGCAAGAATATCTTCCCAGGATGGGAAAGACACTATTACACAGCACTTTCTCATCCAGCAGGACTGGGGAAAGGTAACAGCTTGCACTGACCAAGGAGCACAGTGACAACCAAAACAGGCCAGAGCAGTGTCCTCTCCTGAACCCACCCACCCACGGCAACAAAGCTACCAGGTGGAATGGCCAGGTCAAATCTTACTATCCATTTCTCCACAGTATCTCCTGACATCTGCAGTGCACGCTGGAAATGCAAAGGCCAGGGACCAAAGGAGACAGAGCTACTGTCGGTCCCCCACAACATTTCACACAAGCATTTATTTTCAAGCAACTCGGGCCCACCTTGAGACACTGAATAGGAAGAAACACCACAAAATAACGTATCCTACCTGACTCCATCTGGAGACTGATGCTCTTCTGTGACCACTGAAAGGAAAAGTCACCATTAGGTTTCAAAGTGTGTTCGCTGCAGTGAGCTCATCTGTCTCACGGTACCTCCGTCGACATTCAGAGCTGGGAGTGCTGGTGGCAGAAGGCACCCGTGACAAGCAGCACCACGCCAGCAGCAGCCACACGCCCAGAGTGACACCCACAGCCGGCTCCCTGCCCGTCCCCAGGCCTTCCACGCCACGTACCGTACTCCAGCTGGTCGGCGTTGGGCTCCGACTTGCAGACGAGCTGCAGGGAGCTGGCCTTGGATCTGGAGGCGCGGGAGTTCTCGGAGTCGCGCTGGCGAGTGGCGGCCGCCGTCCGGCTGCTGCGCCAGCTCCGGCTGGGCCGGGCCGTGCCCACGGGAGAGCCATGGCTGAGCACGCTGGACACTTCCTCCTCCTCCTTCTCTTCTTTGGGAGCTGAAACAGCCGTTGCAGTCTCTTTCATCATAGTAAAAAATGCCTAAATCCCGTCATTAAATCACACCTTAAATCACCGCGGCCCAGTGGGAACCTGCTCAGCCCTCTCTGCTGAGCCAGGACACTCCCCAGGCCCTCGCCTCAGCAAACCTTCCCTTAAAACTCTCCTCACATTCCCTCTAAGGAAAGACACTAATATTTAAAAGCAGCTTATATTTTGCCTTGGATAAAGGCTTCTAAGACGATGATTTGCTGGCTCTAAGCACAACAAGAGAGACACTCATAAACCTCAGCAAGTGCTTTATGAAAGGCCAGCTTCAAAGTCGTGCCATGTGGAAAGTCATGTTTAGAGAATCCCCCAAACATATACTTCACTGGAATTGTACACCTGGCAATATCCCTGAGGGATCTGAGCCAGATGTGTCTGGTGCTGTGCTAGAGCAAAAAGCATCACAAATGCTGTTAGCCTGAGGTCTCCACACTTATTTACAGCTTGTACAGGTGGTTTCCTTTTGGCTCATGGCTGGGCTCCAAACATGCTTTGGCAAGGTAACAGAACTGGCTGAAACATCTTCTGAGCCAGTTAATCCCTTAAAAACGAAAATTCCCAACTACAGTTCATTTGATCTCACTTTTTGGTGCTTGCTGTGACACTGGGCCTTCATGAACTCAATGCCTTTTGAAATGTTACAGATGATCACAGAATGGTTTGGGTTGGAAGGGAACTTAAAGCTCACCTCATTCCAACCCCTGCCATGGGCAGGGACACCTTCCACTAGTTCAGGCTGCTCCAACCCCTGTCCAACCTGTCCTGGAACACTTCCAGGGATGGGGCATCCACAGCTTCTCTGATCCTTGCCAACCTGCAATATCCAGTTTTGCATCAAGCCTTCTGAACCAAATGATCCTTTTTCTCCTAGCACGTAGTTTGCTTTGCATTACTCGCTGCCTG
Source organism: Pachycephala philippinensis (assembly GCA_013397055.1). NCBI lineage: Eukaryota > Metazoa > Chordata > Aves > Passeriformes > Pachycephala > Pachycephala philippinensis. Next base: position 4,638 of record VWZT01010549.1, on the reverse strand, counting down.
ATCCTTGATTAGCAGGGTGGGAATAAGCAACATTTGGCTGGAAAAGTCTGACTGGAATCCCAGATGTGAGGCATAACTTTCTGTTGTAAACCACCAAGTTGATGTCTTGCATGTATAAACCTCACCATCAGAGCATGAATGGCACCTTCTTGGCTTTCTTAGCAGACCTCAAGGTGACTGCTGTATGTTCTCAGTCCTCATGGTGAATCTCTCAGGTTTTTGAATGCTAAATCAAACCCAAAGACACTTGAAACCATCCTCTAGAAACTCCCCCCTCACCACCACCGTGTTGCCAGGGATAGCACACACTGCTGCTCTGGAAGAGCTGTATTCCCTTGGAAGATCAGATATTCAGCTGATTACTTATTTTAAAAATCAGGCTCACAGATCTGAAGCAGATGTGCCTCAGAACACACCTGGAGAGAGCACACCCCTCACCCAGCAGCTCTGCTTCCTTCCTCTGAAGTGAAGGTCTTTGATAAACCTTGTCCCAGGATTTCTCCTCCCTACTTCCTCTGCTTCAGCACAGCTGTCTAACAGATTCAGGGCATTTTTACATGCTGAGAAAACCCAGGTACATCCCAAACCCCACCCGCAGGAGATGTATCAAGTATTTACTTTGCAGCAGAACTCATAGAGGGATACAGAGCTATGAGCTGAAAAACCTTCTCATTCTAGACCCTCCAAACATGATCCCTGGTCCCTGTCCAAGGGTCAGGGATGCACCAGGAAACTTCTGTCTGTCAAGTGTTCAGCTGCAGGAACAGCAGGAATCAGCAATTACCAAGGCTTTGCCCAAAATATGGGAAGTCCTAGATTTGGAATAAATTTTTGTCTCTTTTTCCTTCACAAAAAACAGATTAAAATTGTGACCAAATGCCAGTCCCTGGGAGAAGGGACAAGAAAAGGAAACCTGGAAGGACACTAGCAGTGAAGCTGTGGCTTTGTTTAGACAACCAAAAGACAAGACTCTGGGCACTGCTCTGCTTTTCAACAGAGCTGAACTTTGATTTATAAGGCATTTGAAAGCATCTTACTGACCCTGCAGACAATTTCAGAAAATACCCGTGTGCAATTAAGTGAAAGGAAAATAAACTATTAACTGCTAAGTTAAAAAGCTGTTACGAAAATAAATGCACCACAACATATGCACACCTCTGAGATTTAAGGCAGCAACCACACAACAGATAAGGCACCAAACACCTGATTTTATAACAGCATGGACAAAAATGAAACTCAGGAAAAAAATCCAAGTGCAAAGCTCCATCCAAAGGGCTCTTCCCCACCAGAGCACTGCAGAACTGTACAGATGGGACACAGGAAAATCCTTGGAAGGTTTGGGCATTCTGAGCTATTTAAATTCAGCACACTTTTATAAGGCTTGGTTTTAACTAATGACGTTTCTCTCTCCAAACACTGACAAAGCCTTAAGGGAAAGCAGTCACTCCCAAAAGGAGTACGAAGCATTAAGAATAAAACACTGAGGCATAATGTGAGTCCTCTATGTACAACCCCATTTGGTACAACCTGAGTCTCGAAGTTGTCCATCTTTTTTTAAATCTGCCGAGCCTGACTGTTTTCCTAACAAAACCCCTGGATTTGAGAACGGGCTTCCAGGGAGGTGACTCTCTTGACTAAAATGAAAATTATTCCCACAGGGATACAGAGCGCTATGGGAAGTCAGACGTGAATTCTGCTACACAGCGACTGTAGCTGCATGAATCCATTTGTAAGCTGAGATTAAACGTTCTACTTATGCATCCAATATTCCTGCAGGCACACGTTGGGAAATCCTGCGACTGCATGACTAAGCAGGAGACAGGGAATAGCCAGGGAACACAGGCTGACACTGCAGCTGCACGCCGCCGTGGTGACACTCGCACTCGGGCTGTGACACCACACACACCTTTGGCTCTCATCTCCCTGTAATCTCCCCGCCAGACCTGCACAGCCACAACTCCCAAGGGGATGCTGGAGAAGCCTGATCCCATGGCTCTGTACAGGGAATGTTCCAAACTGGATTTAGCAGTTGATAGTAAAGGCTAATACTGCAATGCAAAAAAAAAAAAAATCAATTCCCTATCACGGAACACTAGCACAGAATTCCAAGCCTTCACCAGAACCAGGACAAATGGGATTGTGCCTTCCAGGCTCGCAGGGGATTCCTGGCTACCAAAAACCCTGTTGTGCAAGGAAAGCTGCTGCTTGCTTACACTGGCCTGGCTCCTTCAGAAACTTCTGCTAAAGCCCAACAGGAGGAGCAGGGAGCAGCTCCTCTCCAGCTCCTGCACAACCTGTCCAAGGAAGGCACTCCTTGGCCTGTTCCAGGTCCTCCCCATCCAGCACAAGGTGCACAAGGGCTCCATCCAGCGTACAGCCAAGACACAGGAGTGCAGCTTCCCCACTCCTGTGCTTCTGTAGACTGAAAAACAAACCAGAAACAAGCACCCCCCACTCCCCCCTCACAGATTTCCTCTGGCCCAGAAGAAGTCAGCATTTCCCTCTGCCAATTTCCACGCAACTATTCCTACCATCGTTTTGGCTGCAAATCTAATCGAGAAAAAAGAGCCCCACAAGTTTAACAAATGCTTTTTCCGCTCTCACCTTCAAGCACAGCTGAAACTCAGAGCCCCAGTTAAAGGCTAAAGTGGCTCGAGTGCAGAGAGCCCCCAAACCTGTGAATTTCAGACTGACAACTTCCACTTCCTGGGGTAAAAATGGGAATATTCTGCCCACCTTCTAGTACTACCAGTAAGTATTTCTGCTCAAACCAAAAAAACAAGCATGACCACTGAAGTCTTAACTCTATACACATATGAAGTTAAAGTTTTTTACACATTTCAGCAACTGTGCTTTGACATAAAAGGCAGAAGCTCTGACATTACGCTGCCCACCCTTTACACAGTGAGGGGTAAATACGCACAAGCAGGACCTGGGCTCAACACACAGCGGTTAACTCTGCCTCAGTCTGTAAAAACACACCTTGCCAGCTGGAACTGTGATGGATTTCCACACCCAAATGGAATAAAGACTTGTAGGAGGAAAGCTAAAGAGTTACCAAAACACGAGAATAACAGCAGCCTCCGAGACACAACTGCTGGCAAACAAACCCGGAGAGCTCCAGCAGAAACGGGAATTCATCTGCACAGGTGTGTGACCTCCTTTCCTCAGTGCTTCATTCTGCCACAATTCTCTGGTGCCAGATCAAGAACAACACTACACAAAGCCCTTTACTTGGACCTGTTTCAGAAGTCATCACTGCGTAAGGAGCAAAGCCCTCTAATTTTTTTTTTTCTTTTTGGTTGTTTGGGGTTTTTTTTTTGGTTTGTTTTTTTTTTAACAATAAATTGTTAAATAGATGCACAAAGTTGACAGTTTGCACTGGAAAACAAAAGTTCTGCTCCAGGTCGCAGATCCTCACAGTTGGGGTTTTTGTGTTCAGACTCTACTCACTCTCCCAGTTCTGAATAATTTTCTCTTTCACCCCTGAAGACATCAGCATAAAAAATCCATAATCCACTAAAGCTAGAAAAGAACAAGTGTGAATATCTGAATACTCTGATTTCCACACAACTTCCCCAGGTCTCTCGAGGATCTTCTGAGCACAGAACAGAAGTGAACCCAGGATTTCCCAACTCCTTGGGACTGCTGTGCAACCAGAACTGTCAAACCATGGAGCAGCCCAGCCTCACGCTCCAACAGCCCGAGTGCTTTTTGGGACAGTAAGATTTTGCAGGTTGGGCATGTGCCAACAGCAGCAGCAGCAGCTTATCACAGTTCCACAATCTTCAGAGAGACCTCAGAAAGAAACTGCACATCACCCAGCACCAAAACGTTCTTTAAAAGGAAGATCCAAAAGGAGGATCTGGCTAGCTCGTGGGACGGCCCAGACTTTCTAGATGGAACACAACACCAGGAATGAGTAATTCAGCTCTTACCTTTACCAGCGACTTTATCTGCGCACCTGAAAAAACACAAAAGCAAGTGTAAGAGGTAGATTCTATGGGATGGGGACAGAAACAAGGAACTGAATGACATGGAGATGAGCCCCAACTCCCCAAAGTCCCAGTGCTCCTCTATCAGATCATTGTTTTCAACCGCTCATGCCAAGGTGGATTATTTCAGCCGCACGAAGCTGAAGAGAACTACAGAAATATCCACCAGCAAAGACCCAGCCCTGCCCAGGGCAGTTATGACCGATCCAGCGGGATTTTGTCCTTAGAACAGGGCAGAACAACTGTACTTCCAAAGGCTCCGGTGCCCTGATCAGGATCGAAGGTGCAGCGAACGCAGCATCTCCTCCCGGGAAGGTGGATCCCACCGCCTCCCTCACCCAGACTTTTGGCAGACGGGACCAGATCGCTCTGGCGCCGCGGGGCACCGGGACAGCGGCCGCTGCCCGAGGGCGCTGCGCAGCCAGCGATTCCCGGGACACTGCCCTTCCTGGGAAGGGACCGGCGGGGCCGGCCCAGCCCGGCCGGAACAAAGGGGCGGCGACGCGGGGCACCCCGCGGCCGGAGGCGGCCCCGGGCCTGGGCCCGTGAGGCGGGTCGGGCAGAAGCCGCCCGCAGCCCCCCACCCGCGGCCGCGACCCCCGGAAGGCACGGGCGGAGCCCGGCGCTGCAGGGACTCACCCGG
>VWZT01010547.1:269544-281042 GCA_013397055.1 Pachycephala philippinensis | reverse complement strand
GAGGGATGGAGGGATGGATGGATGGATGGATGGAAGGCGGGATGGATGGATGGATGCATGAAAGGAAGGAAGGATGGATGCATGCATGGATCCATGGATCCATGAATCCATGGATGCTTTAACCTGGGCATTGCCCAGCCATGGCCCCACCAAATCCATCTCCGTCCTTCTCCCTCTGGGGCTTTTGGTTCTTTTTCCAAGCTCACTAAAATGGTTATTTCCAGTTTTAAGGGAGGTTTGCTGATTCAGAACCTTTTGGTTGAGTTCTCTGTGGTTCTCTGTGAGAGAAGCTGGTTTTGGGGAGTTTGTGACCACCAGAGCCCCTTGGCCATGGGGAATTTGGATCTCTGTCTGCTTTTGGCTCATTTTCCCCTCTGCTGATCCTTTTGGCTGTCCCAGACATTCATCTGGTCAGAAACCTCTCTGCTTGAGAAAACATTTCTGGTTTTGGGTTTTTTTGTTGTTTTTTTGTTTTTTTTTTTTTTTTGTTTGTTTGTTTTTGTTTTTGTTTTTTTTTTTTTTTTGTTTGTTTGTTTTTGTTTTTGTTTTTTTTTTTTTTTTGTTTGTTTGTTTTTGTTTTTGTTTTTTTTTTTTTTTTGTTTGTTTGTTTTTGTTTTTGTTTTTTCAGGATTTTTTTTTTTATTTCTCAATTTCATTCTCCTTGCAGATTAAATATTCAAGTCCATAATTTATGGGTTTTTTGCTCTGAACACTGATGTTCGTTGTGTTCCTCCACTTAGTGCAGCAGCACAGGGAGAGGTTGTCCTGGATTTAGAAGCAATGAGAATGAGTGGCCAATGATGAAAAATCAGTTTTGTGGTAGAAATGGGAATCTGAGTCTTTTTGGCTCCTTCCAAACTGTGCTGGATTGGTGGAATAGTAGGTTAGGAATTCTATCATTAATCTGAATTAATGATTGCAGCAGTGAGCTGAAAACCAGCTCCTGGTTAATAAAATCAAGTAAAACTGGTGCTGTAACTGGGAAAGCATGGCTGCTTTCTAGATCCTTGGAAAACTGTGAGGTAAAATCACATAAACTGGTGATTTTGACAGTCTTACTTTAATCTGGAATGCCAGAGATGAACTCTCACACCAGCAGAGATCATGACACATTTAGAGAGTGAAGAACTAAATGGATTCTCCAAACCCCAGAGGTCGGAGCATCCCTGACAAAGCTCTGGAAGGACCAGAGGGGAAAAGAGGACCTTCTCTTCTTCCCAGGGGGTCAGGGGGAGGGAACTGGAAACTAAACCCTGCTGGAAAATGAACTGCTAGGTTGGAGATAAGTGAATAAAAATACCCTGCCAGCAAGCAGGAACAGCTGGGGCGCTACACCCGACAGCAAGGGTGGAAAAACAGGGCTGGGAAATAAATATCCCATGGGGAAAGGGTTGGGCAGCTCCTCATTTCCACCCTGCTCTTACTGGAACCCACACAACAACAGAGCTCAGGGAAAGGATGGGCAGGTTGGGTTGGGGAAAATTCAGTGTTTGGGTCCATCTGCTCTCCAGATTTCTCTGATTCTCAGCTGTAGGGCCTGGGGAACTTCAGCACCAGAGGAGGAATGAGCATTTTAAGGAATGAGAATTTTAAAGAATGAGCATTTTTAGGAACGAGCATTATTAGGAACGAGCATTTTAAGGAATAAGCACTGTTAGGAATGAGAATGAGCATTTTAAGGAATGAGCATTTTAAAGAATAAGAATTTTAAAGAATGAGCATTATTAGGAACAAGCATTATTAGGAATTAGCATTATTAGGAATGAGCATTATTAGGAACGAGCATTTTAAAGAATGAGCAACATTAGGAACAAGCATTTTAAGGAACGAGCATTATTAGGAATGAGCATTTTAAGGAATAAACATTTTAAGCTTTGTCTTCATGCAGCTGCTGAAGAAACCTCCCTGTCCTTCAGGGCAGACGTGGCTGCTCTGCCTCCAGATCCTGAAATAATATTAAGGAGAGCTCCCTGGCTAATTATCCAAAATAAAACTAAAATCGGGATGCATCGGGATCCATCCCAGCAGCTGGAATGGTAATAATGCCTTGGGAAGATGATAATTCCAACTGGTTACAAAAATCTCACTGAAATGGGGAATTCTGGCTAAAATAAAGCAATTGGAGAAGTTTGGGTTTCTTGAATTTTAATCCCTTTTTGGGGTTGTAAATGTGCTCAGTGCTGGTCTCATCTTAAGCTGGTTCTATTCTTTAGCTTGGATTTTATAATGCTTTTCAAAAAATAAATACAAAAATGATTCCACATCATTTCACACATTTCTGCCTCAAAGAAAACAAACCTTGGTAGGAATAATCTATAGCTTAATTACATCTATTATTTTATTGTCTGCAGGCATTTGAGGATCCTCCAAAAGTATCAAAATCTCGCCGGGTTTTCCATTATGAAACTTAGAAATCAGGGGTTTAATATCTGTATCGAGGAGAATCTCATTTCGATGCTGCTATGGAGATACTGCCCTACCAAAAAATATGTAAGAATTAATCAGCCTTGCCTGGAAACTTAAAGCAAGGAACAAAATGTTCATTCTTTCCCTACTACAAATGTGTGGTGGGAGACAAAGGTAACTGGTATAAAAATAGCAAAAATTGCCTCATTTCACAATCAGATCCATCCTGACAAAATATTCAGGTTTGTGCTGTTCTAGGTGGGAGCATCATGGAGTGCTCTATAAATGGACACAGCATTCCAGGCAGGTTGGCAACCCCCTGGAGCTGAAGACACCAGCAAAATACGTGGAGTTATTTGAAATATTTCTCCTTCAGTCAGGGAATTGTGGAGGGTTTTGTTCTCAGAGAAGGACATTGCCTCGTGAAGGTGAAAAAGCACATCTCAAATGAGCTTTTTGTGGGCTAAATGGTTCTAAAATCAGTCCCAAATACTTGGGAAAATAAAAAAAACCCCAGAAATTATGAATTCTAATTAAAAAATAGAAATTATAGATAACAAATATAATTATTATAGAGTATTTTATGTTTATAAATATGACATTATATTATATATAAATATAATTAAAAATGGACAATAAAATGGAAAATCCCAACCAGCTGAGCAGGATTCCCTCCCAGCAGCACACGGAGCAAGGCTCAGTGCTGCAGGTTATTATTATCCCTGTCGTTGGTGCTATTTGGGAATTTCCAGGATATCCAATGGTAACTTTAGTCAGCATTGTCAGAAAAAAATACCACCTATAAACTATTTTAGACTTAAACACATCAACAGCTCCTCACGGGGCGCTTTGCAGGGCTCACTCAGGTATGGAGTTAAGCTCTCTGTTGGTAAAATAAAACCCCACCACAATATTTAGCTTGCAACTGTGCACTTCCAGCATGCAAAAAGTGACTTAATTTTCCATAGGGAGAGGGAAAATAGGGAGGGGTTTGTGCTGTAATTCCCAGGTGGCAGAAATGTTCTCTTGCCACTCTGACAAAGGCATTTAGGAAGATTGAGTGTTCAGCACCTGACAAGTGTTTGTCCTCTCAGGATTTTGATGAGTTTCATAGAGGGAAAAGCAGGCATTATATTAATGAAGTGCTGTGCTAAGTGGGCTGCAGCGAGTGGAGTTTGTATAAATAAATGTATAAAAATAAAATGAGGGAAGATTAATGCCTGCAGTCATGAAGGCAAATGACTAAGCAAATAAATATGTAAACTGTCAGGGAGTGAGAATAAAGAAATCAAACATCAGGAAATTATGGTTTTACAGATCCAGCAGAGAAAATTGTCAGTCTGCGTTGCTTATTGAACTGCTGGTCTTATTGGGAAAATGAACAATGACAATTCCAATTAACTCCTCAAGCTTTCAGATCTGCTCAGTGACAGATCTGTAACCAGGGTCTTTGCTCAGTGCTGCTGGGAGGCAATAACGTGGCAGGGGTCATGGCCACGGCTAATTAAGAGGTTGTAATCAAGCTGAATCTGAGCCCTGACCCAACATTCACTGAAGTTTAGGATAATCCTTCCCTCAGCCTCGAGTGGTGCTCGCTGCTCCTCTCCGGAACTGCTCCACACGAACCAGCCCTAAATCTGCTCCTGCGGGGAAGGCCCAGTTCTGGGGGCTCCTTAGAATTTCCGGTGTTGATGAAATAATTCCCAAAATCATTTAGGCTGGAAAAGAGCTATGGGATCATTGAATTCAAGCTGTGACCAATCCCCACCTTGTCCCCAGCTCAGAGCCCCGAGTGCCATGTCCAGGCCTTCCTTGGGCGCCTCCACCCCCTTCCAAGGCCTGACCACCCTTTCCATGAAGGAATTCCTCCTGAAGAGCCGTCGGAGGGTTGGTTGAACTGTTTAGGATCTCTGTGTGCTGTACATGACACATCCTGTAAGTGTGAAAACGAATTGCTGGCGTTTCTCCCCCAGCAATCTCTGGAGAGTGATTTGGCCTCGGCTCCGTCCCAGCTCCAGAGCTGCAGAGCCCTCACTGTTCTGGCCAGGAGTACAAACAATTTCCATTGTGCAGCTCAAGCAGAAACAAATATATACAAAGCTGTTGAATCTTGCACTTTTATGTGTTTTCATTTGGCACGGGGAGGTGTAATCATTAAACAAATGTGTTTATCTACCCGGGCAACTTTGATCTGGCGTGGGCAGTAAAAGGCTCGTTACTGCAGGAGTGTGAAGAGTTCTCTGAGAACAAAGAGCAGAAAGCTGGTGCTGAGCCTGCCAGGGAGGGATTGCAAAGCCTTTCAGTGCCTTCCAACACCTCGGAGAGGAATTTTTATTCTTTATAATGTATCTCTTCCTAATTTACCTCTGGAATCACCCCATGTTATTAAAGCAAAAGGCCTTTTCATTCCTTTGGGATGAGTCTGGGGGCAAGTCAAGGAGATTTATTGAGGGCAGATACGAGCTCATCCTACTTCTTGCTGCAGCCAAAAGCCACGTAGGGCTGGAGCTATCCGGGTCTGGGTCAGCACTGTGTGCTCAGCTGCATCTTTAGAGGATTTTGCTGTCTTGAAAGACGAGGGGCTCCTCTCACACCTTCAAACCATAAAGCACAAGCCATTACCTAGAGCACTCAATGCCTTCCAGGTTCATCATGTGTCAGGTTCTCCCATCTGCAAATGCTCCTGGGGGTTGGTGGGGCACAGGGAGTTCATGGCATCACTTTGGTCCAGGTGTGAATCACTTTGAGTCCAAGGCACTGTCAGTGGTGGGGGCAGATTCCCCACAAATCCTCCTTTTGCAGCTCTTCCTTTTTAACGAGTTACAAAACCCACTAATCCACTTTCTCTCCTTTTATTACGAGCTGCAAGTGTCCAAATATTTCCCCATCTGCCTCCTGACTGTACAAAGCGTTGCCTTTCCAGCCCAGTAAAACGGAGCATTTATGACATTCCAAAAGCTGTTGCCCATTAGCAGTTTCTCAGGCTTCAGAGTGTTTTGCAACCCAGCAGTCTGCCTAATGATTGAGGGGAAAACAACATAATCATGTGCTGACATTCCAAGTTATTTTATAAGCCACTTTTATCTGGGATGCCCTTTTCCTTTCCCCGTGTTGGTCTAAAGCTGCTCCATCCTACTGAGCCCTAGAGGTCCTCCTTCAGCTGCTCTGCAGCTTCCTTATTTAAGGCATATTCCCTCATCCTCCAAAGATAAATGGAATTTAGCTGATGGTAACTGTTATTAACTGTCCTGAGTCTCCACTGGAATTATCCCCAGAGGCACCTTCACTTTAATTAAATATGTGTCGAACAAGTGAAAACCGGGGCTGGCTTTCTGCTGTGGAGAAGGGATGACATTGCTGGATAATTCATCTGCAGAGTTTGGGATTAGGGCTAGGTTTGAAAATGGGATGGTGTCCTGGTGTCCTGCCTGTCCTGGAGAGCTGGGAATGCCTGGGAAATAACTCTTGGAGTCACCATCCCTAGAAGTCTTCAAAAATGAGCAGATGTGGGATTTTGTGGTGTGTTTTTGGAGGTCTTGGAGGTCTTTTCCAAGGTCTTTCAGAGGTGTCCCAGCTCCCAGATGTAAAATCTTCCCCGTGTTAGAAAATCCTGGGTTCTGCTTCCCACTGGGGGGGTTCATTCCCAATAAATTCCTTTTTATAAGAGTTCCAGAGACCTCAGGAATGTCACGGTCACTCAGCTCCCAGGTGAGAACATCTGGGGTCCTGTGTGGATCAGGAGAGGCCACAAAACCATTTCCCCCTCATGGAGCAGCTTCGCAGAATGGGAAAAGTCCAAAGAACACAAGAGTCTTGTAGCCAACGTGTTCAGAGGTTCTCTTGCTTCTTCTGGCCACCGGAAATAATTCCAGTTTTTCTCTGGGTGGAAGATGTGCCCCAAACAAGGCTCAGGAAGGTTTTGCACGGGTTTTGCTGAAGCTGGCATAGGGCAGAGCACGTGGCAGAGCTTCTCCCGGATTCCTGGGTTCTGGGGAGGTTAAAAACGTGTCAAACCGAGCTGCCACCTCTCCTCCCCAAGCTGGGAAGCCACAGGCACACCCCAGAGTGTCAACTGGGACTGGTTCCTGCAAGGTTTTCCAAGGAAACCAATTGTCAGCTGCACCAAAAGCCCAGACTGGCTAAAACTCACATTTTGGGGTTACTTTTTACCAGAAACAGCCAAAATGATCTTTTGCTGAGCTGAGATTTACCTTACAAATGAAGCACGAATCTATTTAATTGAAATTAGGGGTGTTCTCATCGTCTCCAGGGAAGAAGGGGGAAAGAGGTGCAAAATCTAAGCAGAATTCTACCAGTGTGCCCCCACCATGCAAATAAATCCTGCAAAGTCATTTAGCAACGTTTTTATTCCTGGTGGATTTCTTTAATCCCTCCAAGAAAAGTTAGAGGATCAAAAGTGATGCTCACTTTTGACAGGGTTTTCATGGAAAGTTTGAGGCAGTGGAAAACAATTTCTTGGTTTGTTTTTTTGTTGGTTTTTTTTTGGTTTTTTTCTTTTAATGTCAGTGATATTTACAATTTGCCAATTCTGTGACATTTTCGGCAATTCCTACACGTGCCAGAAAATCCCAAACACCAAAACTGGGATGCAAACCGTGGGAATGGGGAGAGCAAAACGATAGGGGTTGTTTTATCTGGGAGCCAAGGCTGTTACCTTTAAATGAGATTGATCATTCTCAGAACAGATCAACAATTTCTGTGGGGAAAAGCTTTATAAAGACTATTGTCTTGTTAAACTATGGAAGAGCAGAACTTGAACTCTCTCTTAAGAGCATCTGTCCAAAGCTGTACAATTCTGTTTATGGTTATCCAACACGAGGCCAAACCACTGGGACTTCAAAAAAAAGGATTTTCAGAAGAAAATAGCAACTCTCATTCATTCATTCCAGAAATGAAATTTAAAAATAATTAAGTAAATTGAAAAATAAGAAATTATTTCTGCATTGTTATATGTTCATAGTTTCCAGTGTTTAGATGCTAAAATTGTGGTCGGGTTTTCTTGGTGGCTGAACTAAAGAAAGAATAGAGGAGGGGAAAAAGGTCCAAAGGGGATTTCATTAAAGTATTAAAAGTTATGAGGGGCACAGCTGTCTGATCACTTCATTGTCCCTCAGGGAACAGTCAAGGGGTCAGGATTAATGACAACTACATTTAAAGCATGTCAAAGGGAAAATATCCGACGTGTTTAAGCAGCCTTTGGAATTAGCGGCTGCAGGAAGCCGCAGGAGGGGATGGTACAGCTTGGCTTTTTCAAGGGCTGCATCACTTTATAAACAGCAATAGCTGCGAGGGAATATTTATATCCTGACACTTGACAGCTCTAAACTGAGCTGCAGGGCTGGGCTTTGGTGCTGGTCAAGCCTCGGCACAGACACAAGTTATTGATAAACAGCACAGCCCCACATGCTGCTCACTCACAAACCTAAAGGAAACAGGAGAGTGTCTATCAATTCATAAACTCAATTAAATTTATCTTTTCCAAGAGTATCTGATGAGATAGAGGGGTCTGTAGGTTCAGATTAAGGCATGGCCACCATGAGCTCTCTGTGCCTGGATGCTGGTGCTCTGTACTTCCTTCAGACTTTGCCTCACTGCCACAAAAAAAAGCAAAATGTACAAAAAAACCCCCAAAATCCAGTGTAAATCTCTGCAAAACCGCCTAAATCCATGGCTAATTCCTGTGGCACCCTGCACAGTAAACTGTGAGTAAATGGCTTTTTTTTCCTCCCAGAATTGACCTTTATTGCTTCTGTAGCAACTCTTCCAACATCACAGGAGTTAACGAAGAGGCTGAGCCAAGGTACTTGCAAGCAGTGAATAAAATGTTACCTGGAGCAGCCCATTGATGGAAATAAAATCCAATGGGCTCCTGGGGTTATTTTCTAATCTTGTTTGGCTCCTGAAGAAAAGCTGCCTGTCTCCATCCCTCTGCTGAAGCCAGGGATTGTGAGTCAGGCCCAGGTTTGTGGGTTATTAACTCATCTATTCTTAGGTAATTAAATAAAGAGTGTAAGACGTGCAAGTTAGAGCAAAAAAAAAAAATATCACAAAGTGTAGGAAAATTTGTTTCCCCCTCTTCCAAGGGTTTATTTTTTGCTCAACCCCCTTCTATTCTTTCATTTTCTTGGCGTCAGCATCGTTTCCAGAAGTCAAATCCCACGTTAGCCTTTGTTATTTTTAATTCTCTCTCTGCTTCCAGGGATGGGGCAGCTTCAGTTTCTCTGGGCAACCTGTGCCAGCTCCTCAGCACCCTCACAGGGAAGGATTTCTCCCCAATATCCACTCTCAATTTACCTTCTTTTGACTTAAAGCCATTCCCCCCTCATCCAACCCCTGCATTTGCATCTTTCTTACTCCAAAGCTTTAATCAATTTTGAAGGCAAAGCATTTATGGAAGTTCACACTCACTGAAGACCCAACTGCCTTTAATAAAAGTTCTGTTGGGTTGGTTTTTTTCTGTTTAAGATTTGAAATGGGCAGGAAAATTTAAACATTTAAATCAAGTATCCTTTCAAACCATTAGCCAAAGCCTGTGGGTTCCTTTCAAGCATATTGATGGTTCCTTCTGGAAATATCCTGGCAAAATACAGCTTCAAAAAATCAGGATTTATCCTGGAATTGGAGCTGGCTGGAAGTTTGCAAACGTGGGCAAAATCAGTGCAAGGGTTGGTGTAGATCCTACTGCCAGGCTGCAATCAAAACTCACTGCCAGGGCACTGAATTTACCTTTAAATATCCCCCAAACTGCTGCGTGTGACCCTGGAAATCTGCGGTGAGTTAAAGGTGGAGATATCCCATGTACCTGCCATGTCCTGAACCCTGGGATCAGGGCAGAGTGGGCAGCAGGAGAGCAAACACAACCTTCTGCTGCCTCTGCCCTGTTGCTGTTGCTGCCAAGGAGGTAAAGCTGACAGAGTCCACGCTGCCACGAGTTTTGTCCGAAGTAAGAGAGTTTTAATGGAAGATTGAACAACTTTTATATGTTGATAGCGAAAGTGTGTTGAATGGCATAAAGCAATTGGTCCCTCGGACACCCACCCCTTGGGGTGATTGCTCCAGTTCTGAGACATCCATTTCTGGATGTTTTTCTGGTTGGAGCCACAACAGCCCTTGAGAAGTAGGTGCAGGTGCAGAGATTTACAAAACTATAACATTGTTTTAAATTCTTCACATGAGAAAGAGAATCTTCACAAAGTACTGCAAGGGCTAAAGAAATTCCCAGCCTGAGGCCCTTTTTTAATACCCATACTGCCCGACTCAGATCAGGGCAGAGTGGGCAGCAGGAGAGCAAACACAACCTTCTCCTGCCTCTGTCCCACTCAGCCCTGCCAGGGGAGGCAGGAGGAGAGGCTGAGTAATTCCATTATGGACAACTGGGGAAGGTGCAGGGATGGAAAACCAAGGCGTTGGTGTGCCAGCTGCTGGAATCTCACTCAACCAGCAGCCAGGGACTGCAGCAGCAGCTCAGCCCCAGCGGCAGCTCAGCCCCAGCAGCTCCCACTGCCCTGAGTGAGGAGCCAGGGAGATGATGCCAGGGCACTGAATTTACCTTTAAATATCACCCAAACAGCTGCGTGTGACCCTGGAAATCTGCGGTGAATTAAAGGCGGAGATATCCCACATACCTGCCGTGTCCTGAACCCTGGGATCAGGGCAGAGTGGGCAGCAGGAGAGCAAACACAACCTTCTGCTGCCTCTGTCCCACTCAGCCCTGCCAGGGGAGGCAGGAGGAGAGGCTGAGTAATTCCATTATAGGATGGACAACTGGGGATGGAAAACCAAGGTGTTGGTGTGCCAGCTTCTGGAATCTCGCTCAGCAGCAGCCAGGGACTGCAGCAGCAGCTCAGCCCCAGCGGCAGCTCAGCCCCAGCAGCTCCCAGTGCCCTGAGTGAGGAATGGGGGGATGCAGCGCCGTGCCTCGGTGCTGAGTCAAGGCAGCCAGAGCCTCTCCTCCCATGTGCATCGGGTTTGCAGCTATGGCAACAGTGCATGCGTGAGGACAAGGCAGAGCTTAAAATAGGCTCCTGCTCCTACTTGGAAAGGGCTGAGAGCAAACACGTGTGGTCACCCGAGAGCAGAGCGGGAGGCTCCGCTGTTCCCAGCTCCCTCAGACCCATGGGCTGGGAGCACCTGGAGCAGCAGAAGCGTTGCTGGGCCTCCAAACCTTCTCAGAGCTCTGAGATTTCCTCCTCCACGCCCCTTCCCATGATGAGTCCATCCCCAAGGGTGTTGTTGGTCAGTCGTGGAGGAAATCACTCCTGGCTGACCACCAGCTTGGTCCCTTCCACCAGAGTTGTGTAAGGTCAGGACGAACCTCCCTGCACAATCCCTCCAAAAAGCCCTCCAGGAATGAGTAGATGTCCTAGGGAAGAAGGACATTTCTTCCAGCCCCAACCCTACTCCACTATTTTGGAGAGGGGGAAAGCTGGGGAAGTGGAAAATAGTAGCTTTGGCTCGGGAGCTGTAACCTGTTTTGGTCTGCGTTAATTAATTTGGCAGTGGCTGCCTCGTGTGCTATTCTTAGGCTCTCTATCCCCCTCTGCAACAAATTAGGGCTTTCACATCTGCCTAAAAATAAAACTTTCCTGTCTGCTGGCACACGAGCCAAACCAGAGTGCAGCATATGTGCAATAAAGATGCACAGCTGTTCTGTCTATGAACTCGGGAACGTGTGAGGGGTTTTTGTGAAGGATACAGGAGGTACCCAACACTGAGAAACAGCATTTCCAAGAAACTGTCAGGCATTGTGGAGAAGTGGCTGCAAAAGGTGAAATTAGAGGGAAACATCCAAGGAAGATTGCAAGAAATTCAACAGGAAAACGTTAATTTTTTGTATTGTGGAAGGTGATGGTCTCGATTAAGGAGGAATAGTCAAAAGGGAAGGTTTAATTCCCTTCTATTCCATGTAACTCCCAGAGAGCCTGAAGTTTCAGAGCTTTTGCAACTCATTTTCTGCCCTGACCCTTTCCACCCTCTGGAGATGCTGCCCAGGTGTGGAGCAGTGCCTGATTTTGGGAAAAGCTTCTTCTCCCAGAGGCTCCCCAGGGAATGGGCACTGCTCCAAACCTGCA
>VWZT01010547.1:241332-269531 GCA_013397055.1 Pachycephala philippinensis | reverse complement strand
AAATATTGAATATTTTAGAGAGAGATATATATATAAAATATTGAATATTTTACACTCTTTGGTACTTCAAAGACCCCCGTGTGGGACATTTTGCACCCAGCTGGAAAAGTGGTGGAGCAGAAGGTGTAGGATTTAAAACCCATCTCACTGTGCCACCAACCACGCGCTCGGTGAGGCTTCTGTCACCTCCAAAGCTCTGCTGCTGCTGCGGGGGCTGAGGGCTCTGTAACTCCCATTCTTTCCATGGCTCAGCCTGGCAGCTTTTCCAGGGAGCTTTTCCAGGGAGCCAGGTGGAGCTGGGCTGGCTCTCCAGCACCTGACACATTTAGATCTGCTCTTTAGATGAGATTAGCCAGGGAATTGCCTCTGACACCGCTATTTACTCTGCCTGGGCTGGGGGTTCCTTGCGTTGCTCCCCTCCCTCCTGACATCATCTGTTCATTTTCAAGGTTGTTACGTGGGCAATGAGAAGATTTTTTTCCTAAAAATTGGTTAAATGGAAATGTTTCACATTTGTATTCGGTCCCAAAGTTCTGTTAACTACCAAAACAATGGGTTGCAAGGTAATTTTTTGAGATTAAGAGGTAAAAACCCCAGTTAATCTGATTAGTTTAAAGTGCTGAGCGTGTTCATTAAGATGTGTTGGCAAACAGTAATTAGCACTTTTAATTCCTAATTTAACATCTAGGAAATGGTGATTTCTGGAGCTTTGGAACTTGACTCCAAGGTCCTCTCAAGGCTCTTTCCCATCAAGGTTTTCCTGGTACCTGAAGGATTTTCCTGAGAGGGGTCAGTGGGGTCCAGGCTCCTGATTACAAGACACAAAATCCAATTAGAGCAGCCCCTGCAAGAATAAAAAGCCAAACAGAAATAACACTCTCTTTATTTTTCTCCTTTTCTGAATTCCATGACATTTCACAGAAACGACTGCAAAACTTTTTCCATTCAGATTTTAGCACTGGTTTGGTGACAAACTTGGGAAGATTAGCAATTTTCCGTCATTAGAAATGAACTCTGGTGCTGAAGCTGACTAAACCTTTCCAGTCCAAGATGCATTTTCAGGTCTTTTACAACGTTGCAAAGTTTAGGCCTTGGTTTAAGGATGATGATTTTCTAGGCCAAGAATCCTCATCCTAATTAGACAAAAATACACAAATTTGTGCATCAGCAGGACCCTCACCCACAGCTGCTCCCGGCTGTCACTGACCCCATCATTTCATCATTTTCTGTGCTCATTTTCCCGGCTTTTATTTCACAGAACTTCCAAAAAATGGACCTCATCAAAGAGGCAAAAATCCTCAATTTTAAAAAGTGTTTGTTATTTTTATGTTGAAAACCAAACACTTGGACTGGTTCTAGCGAAACACATCAAGCTTTCAGGCAAGGGAACACCTGCAAAAGATGGTTTTCTTTTTAAAAACAAATAGTTTCAAGTTCATTAACACTCGAAAAGCAAAACAAGGATGTTCCAGAAGTCTGTTTTCATGCGGTAAATTGTATCTGCAAAACCAAACCATTTTTTAACTAAGGAAAACATTTTGCATGAAAAATATTGATCTGTGACCACCTCACGCATTGCCAAATGTGCCTTTTCTTATCTCTCCTGACTTCCCCACCTTTCTGATGAGAGAAAAAGCAGCAGCTCTCCCTGTTCCTGGTGATCTGCTCCTCCGAGCCAATGTCAATAGCGTTACTCACATGTTTTCCAACAAAAAAAATGAAGTTTCAGAGCTTTATTTGATCTCGGTGGATGCACATGAGGCAAAAAGCGAGCTTTCACAGGGGTAAAGTGGGAAATCATTAATTTCTTCTTTTTAAACTCCTTCTCCAATTATCCCAGTGCCCGTTAAGCTCAGCTACAGCTGGAGGAATAGCACAGAATGAGGTGGTGTTTGCATCCATCCATCGATGCAGGGGATAAAAACCGACACCAGTGACTCACTGGTGTTCCCAGGAACATCCTGCCTTGGGGACAGCTCCTGCTGGGAGCTGAGGAACAGCTGTGACTCAGCAGGGCTGGCATCTGAACGGCCTTCCCTGGGCTCACTCACAGGGCTGGGCAGAGGAGAAGGCCCCTGGCAGTGCCCAGGTGGCACCTGGGGGGGTGGCAGTGGTGCCCAGCTTGGGGCAGGGGGATGACTGAAATCTGGGCGCCTTCATTTGGGGCATCCTCCCTCCGAGGGTCACGGGGATGGGACTGGAAACCCTGCAACGAATGGGGTGTGAAATAAATAAATCATGGATTGATTTGGATTCGAGTTTAGGAAGGATTTGCTCCCTGTGAGGGTGATGAGGCCCTGGCACAGGGTGCCCAGAGAAGCTGTGACTGCCTTGGAAGTGTCCAAGGCCAGCTTGGAGCACCCTGGGATAGAGCAATTGTCCCTGACTGTGGAATAAAATGGTCTTTAAGGTCCCTTCCAACCCAAAACATCCCACGATTGATAAGGCACACCCTGTGTCCCTGAGGGTCTGGGAAATATTTGTGGAAAAGTCTGAAATAGTCCTATAAAGACGGAAACTGAGAACTCAAACGCACTGAAAAACTCCCTTTGTTGAGTCAAGCTCTTTGCCATCAAGTAATAAAAAGGAACAATATTTATTTCCATCAAGAACAAGTCCACAGGGATCTATGGGAGAGGTGCAAATCTCGGAATTAACAGCATTCCTATAGCTCCAAAGCAAAGAAAAAATAAAAGGTTTAACAGAAAATTAGTGAGGTTTATATAAAAAAAAAACATAAAGAGATGAGATAAGAGGCCTGGCTTGCCGAGGTGAGATCTGTCTTTGTCAGTTAAAAGCTGCTCTGCTCCCACAAAATAACGCAACTTGTGGGAAGAATTACAGTGCCCATTTGCCCTTTCTGACAGATTCCTTGGAGATGGATGGGCTCGGGAAGCCCACGGAACACCCAGACCTTGCACTGATCCATCCGATGCTCCTCCTATCAAAACAAGCTCTGGGTTCTCAGGCAAGACCACCTCAGCCAGGCTCCATCGTCACCTCGCTGTTATTCCAACTCCCGGGCTGATTTACGTTTCCCAGTTCTTCAGACAGTTATTTCAGGCCTCATTCCTAATTATTTTGTTTCAGGGCAGTGTTATCATGCTATAGAGGTATTTGTTTAAATCCTGGCTGACTTCACGGGGGCAGTTTGTTAAAGGAAGGAGAAAATGAAAATCAAAGTTTTTTAAAGGAAGGAGAAAATGAAAATCAAAGTCAAAATACACGCTGGCTTTTTTGGGATGGGGGCCAATCCCGTTTAGCTGGCACAAAAATGAACAATAACTGTGGGATTATCCACTCCTTTTTCACCCAAATTATCATTGTTTTTTTGTTGGGATGTTTTAGTTCAGAACCTTTCTCTGCCCAACAGAAAGGAGCAGAACTTCTCTGTGTTCCAGCTCCACATTGATCCAGTCTGTTCCTTCAAAACAAATTCATGGAAAAACTGAATATAAACTTCTAGACACTTTCCCCCAATGGAAAACTCTCTCTTGATATTGCCATGTTAATATTTTACTCTCCCACTGTGGAATGAGGCCTGGAATTAGGATGTTTTCCTGAATATTATTAATTTGAATTATTCCTCATTGGATTTTAGTATTTATCCAGCTTTGATGTGGATGATGTTTATCCAGCCTGGTTTTCCATACTTGTTATCAGGCATCCCGAGGCTTCCTTGGAAGAAGACACTTCCACAGGCACCAATCTGGGTCTGATCCAAAACTTGAATTCCTGAAAAAGGAGCTGAGGAATGTTATGAACACAAGAAATGCTTGGGATGGAAAGAGGGAAAGGCTTCGAAGGGACAGTTTGGGAAAAGTCTCATTTAAAGAAGCAGAGAACACTTTGTGTTTATCTGGGATCATGGCCCTCCAAGGTTTTTACTTTCAATAATCTCAGCCTAAAGTGATCCCCAAAATCTGGACATTGGAACGTTGGACTTGATCATCTTGGAGGTCTTTTCCAACCCCAGAGATCTTTCCCAACCTTGGTGATTCCAGGATCATTCAGGTGCTCGTCCTTCCTTTGGCTGGGTTAAGTTTGGTCCAGGGAGTCTCCTCAGATTAAATGGGAACAGCTGGGAAGGGGATCCAGAGGCTGGGAATTGGATCCACAGCCTGGGAAGGGGATCCACAGCCTGGGAAGGGGATCAATAGCCTGGGAAAGAGATCCAGAGGCTGGGAATTGGATCCACAGCTTGGGAAGGGGATCCACAGCCTGGGAATTGGATCCACAGCCTGGGAAGGGGATCCACAGCCTGGGAAGGGGATCCACAGCCTGGGAAGGGGATCCACAGCCTGGGAAGGGGATCCACAGCCTGGGAAGGGGATCCACAGCCTGGGAAGGGGATCCACAGCCTGGGAAGGGGATCCACAGCCTGGGAAGGGGATCCACAGCCTGGGAAGGGGATCCACAGCCTGGGAAGGGGATCCACAGCCTGGGAAGGGGATCCACAGCCTGGGAAGGGGATCCACAGCCTGGGAAGGGGATCCACAGCCTGGGAAGGGGATCCACAGCCTGGGAAGGGGATCCACAGCCTGGGAAGGGGATCCACAGCCTGGGAAGGGGATCCACAGCCTGGGAAGGGGATCCACAGCCTGGGAAGGGGATCCACAGCCTGGGAAGGGGATCCACAGCCTGGGAAGGGGATCCACAGCCTGGGAAGGGGATCCACAGCCTGGGAAGGGGATCCACAGCCTGGGAAGGGGATCCACAGCCTGGGAAGGGGATCCACAGCCTGGGAAGGGGATCCACAGCCTGGGAAGGGAATCCACAGCTTGGGAAGGGGATCCACAGCGTGGGAAGGGAATCCACAGCCTGGGAAGGGAATCCACAGCCTGGGAAAGGGATCCACAGCCTGGGAAAGGGATCCACAGCGTGGGAAGGGGATCCAGAGCCTGGGAATTGGATCCACAGCCTGGGAAGGGAATCCACAGCCTGGGAAAGGGATCCACAGCCTGGGAAAGGGATCCACAGCGTGGGAAGGGGATCCAGAGCCTGGGAATTGGATCCACAGCCTGGGAAGGGAATCCAGAGCCTGGGAATTGGATCCACAGCTTGAGAAGGGGATCCACAACCTGGGAAGGGGATCCAGAGCCTGGCTCAGAGGCGGAGGGATGGGCAGAGGTTGGCACATCCCAGCTCCTGCCTCTTCACCCAGAAATGGGCGCTCCAGCCCGGCCAGAAAACCAGGGGAAAAGTGAACTCCTGCTCTCAGACCTTGCCCAAAACCATCCAAACTCAAGTTGACATTCTTGGACTTCTAATCTTGGCCCTGCTGCTGCTGCTGCTTTCCCTCTGCGAGTGCTGCATGCACAGAAAGAGAAAATAAAGACAGAATGACAGACGGAAAAAGTGTGTTTGAGCCACAGCTGTTTCCTCCTTCCTTCAGCAAAGATGATTTAAGCACCTTATAACCTAAGGGAGAAAAAAAAAGAAAGGATGGTTTTCCAAGTGAAAAATGTCCTGTCAAAACGTCTGCTATAAAATTTCTTATTGTTAAGTAATAATTCTGAGATATTACTTAATGATTTAGGATTGGGGCTTTTTCTTCAGCGAGCCCGAAATTTCCATTACAGAGAGAAAGGAACTGGCCACTGGTGACAGATTTTATGAGAAAAATATGAACAGAGTAAGGAAAACAGAAGGAGGAAAAAAAAAAAACCTGAGGATTTTGCTTACGCATGATGTTCTTCCTAGATGGGGAAAATAGAGGATAATCAAGGGCTTTGGGGAGTAATTAAAAGAGAAGACAAGAGCAGCTTCCCACCTGAAGAGTGGGAAGTTCCTGTCTAAGGTTCATCCTACCTAATATCAGTCAGTTCTGTTTGTAGGATGGGAAAAGGGGAGAGAGAAAGGAAGGAACTGATGTTTTAGGGGAGCTGAAGCACCCTCCAGGTCTCTCCATTACCTGAAACCCTCAAAAGACCAAATTCTTAATGCAAGAATCACACCCTGGCCACAAAACTTGGGTGAGGAAAAGCAAGATTGGAGCTTTCAGAGGCGGGAGAATGGAAGTAAAACCAGATTTAAGCAGCACCTGAGTCTAGATCCCACTTTTTGTCTTTGTCCTCCCATTTGCTCCCTGCACAGCTCTGAGAGGGGCTGGGGAGGCAGATTTGGGTGGTGATAAACACAATTTCTCCCTCGTATTGGTTATTTCAGGCTATTTTCCTTTCAAGCCTGCTCTAAGTTACTGCCACTCCAGAGGTGACTGCTGGGAAAGGTTTAAAGCTGCTTTATCCTACCGGGGGCAGGGGAAACGAGAAGTCAATTAAGAGAATAAACATCACTTTTAGGATGTGGAGAGGTTGGTATTTGGCTCTCTGCCTGCAGCTTTGCACCTGACAGCAGCTGCAGCAGAGGTGAAAGAGTGGAGAGGAGCCAGGGTGATCCTCCCAGTGCTACAACAGCACTGGGAATTAGGCAAATAAAGCTATTTTGGCTTAAAAACTGAGTGGGTTTAGTATGGAAACCAGGAGGGAGGAAGAGATGGAGCCTTAACTTTGCATTTTCTACGGCCCCACATTTCACAAATGCCTCTAATTTCTCCCAAAAATGTCTCTATTTCTTTTCACAAGGTAACTCAAAAACAGATTTGGAAAGAGTTGCCAAACATGGGCCTAAAACAGAATTTAAAGTGCCTGGAAAAACCTGCACCACAAAAACAACCTGGAATTGTGGAGCTTTGCTGCTCGGAATAGGGGACCTGTGTCAAAACAAAGCCCTGCTTATCAATCTTTAATTGAGCTTGTGCATGAGGCAGAAGACATCAGGTATCAACAAAAGCAGACAGGTTTGAAATGAGAAGCAGATGGTCACCCCAAAGCTCTTGTCTTGGAAAATAAATGAGAGGAAAGAGAAGCAAATCGAGTCGCAGCGCCGGGTTTATATCCAGTGATCTGCTCCGAGATCTGGAAACAGTTGACAATTAATTGAAATAACACATTGCAAATTGTCACTGTACGCTGAAAAATCTTCGGGGGGAAAAAATGCTGTTTGCTCTGGAAATTTGGATTGTGCTGAAGGCATTGTAAGGAAAAAATGTTACCCAGCTCAACCCAAATTTCCACAGAATTTTGCCACCCAAAACATTTGCAGGGATTTTAAGTACAAGCTGATATTTGGGGCTTTTTAACCATCGAGAGGTGAAGTTGGGCTTTCTCCAGTGCAAAACACCGACTCCCTTCTTGGAGAAAAAAAGCAATAAATCTTTTTTTTTTCAGATTTAAAAAAGCTGCAGAACCTCACCGGCATCCCCACAAGCACCTGGGTTTGACTGTCCAATTATTTGTTCAGACTTAGTTCACTCCCGTTCAAGATACAACCTCATTTTTCTTAAACATAGGACACTTATCAAAAACATGGCATTGAGGCCAAAAAGGCTCTTCTAGGATTTGTTCTCCCTTATCTCCCTCATAAATAAGTTCTTTCTGCACTGGAGAAGCAAAAGGGAAGGAGGGAGGGAAATGCCACCCACTGGGAAGCACAAAACTAAGAGAAACCCAACCTGAAATCCCCATTTTCCCTGATTTTAGCAGGTGTTTGAGTGCAATGGCCGAGCAAGGTTGGTTTTGTGCAAAAGTATTCCCACGTGTAGGGATTTTATTGTCACTCGTGTGGTATCAGAACTCTGAATCAGCAGGAGAATTAATCATGGAACACAGACTTCCTCTTGCCTGCCGTGTCCCACAGCTCGGACAGGCGTTCCCTGGCTCTGGAATGAGGGCACTGGAGCTCCCCAATCCCCAAGGAAACAGCAAAGAGGGCAAGGGGCAACTGGAAAAAACCATTAAAACAAGCCCACTGCAGAAGCTGTTCCAGTGGGAATTGGAAATACCTTCCTGCTGCATTCTTTCCGCATCTGCAGCGCCATTCTTGGATTTCATTAAAAAATATTTCCCCTTATCTGGAGCAGGGTCTGACACAAGCCATGGATTTGTTACTCCTGCCGTAGTTTCTTTTTGTGCTGCCTGGGCTTTTCATGCAAGATCTCGTTATTTCTGCCCTTTCTGCTGTTTGCAGAGGAGGACTTTGGTGATAAATGCAGCAGGATTTTTGTGGGAAGGTGTATTCCAGAGGCAAGGTGTAAATCACAGTAACACCATGTGATAATTAGCAGCAGAAACCCACTCTGGGTGTGCAAATCATGAGTGTGCAACCCCAGCTCCTCACAGCACTTTGTCAGCAGGACCTTGGATGATCCGAGCAGAGGGTGAACCTCTGGAAGAATTTTTAGCTGCATTTTCAGCCCCACTCTTCTTTCTGTGTCCAGCTTCTCTCTGCATCTTTTGAAAACCTCTCTGTTTTTTTCTCTCTTGGATAAGGGTGCTCTGTTAATCGAGGTTATCACTGAAATTCATTTTATTCCAGCAGATTTTTGTCCACGTTACAAAACCCAGAACCCTCAACTGCTCCTTGCTACAACAAGAAGTCAACAGGAGTTTTACCACTGACTTGACTTCAAGGAGAAACAGATCTTCCATCTGCCAGGTACTGATAGGGCAAGGAGGGGAAAAGGCTTCAAACTGAGAGTGGGTTTAGACCAGGAATTGGGAAGGAATTGTTCCCTGGGAGCATGGGGAGGCCCTGGCACTGGTTCCCAGAGCAGCTGTGGCTGCCCCTGGATCCCTGGAAGTGTCCAAGGCCAGGCTGGATGGGACTTGGAGCACCCTGGGACAGTGGAAGGTGTCCCTGCCCATGGCACTGGATAATCTTTAAGGTCCTTTCCAACCCAAACCATTCCATGATTCCATGATACGATGCTGAAGAAAAAGAGAGAGGTAGGGAAGATGATAGTACAAGGAATTATTTTCATTTACCAAGCTGTGAAGGGAACTCTGCTCTCTCTACCTGTCTGCACCTTCTCTACCCAATAAATACATATTTTGTTCATTTTTGATCTCCTGCCTGGGCCTTAATTTTTTTTAGAAGAAAAGTCAGTGTCCTCATTTGCTGTTGGCAATGAGAAAATGAATATTCTGCAACAGCACCCAGCGTTTCCTCCAGCTCTGTGTGAGGTGCCAGAGGTGTCATTAATTGCTGTATTATTGCACAGGGATTATTTTGTTCTGGTGAAAGCAAAGGAAGAACCACGGACCTTTCCTCTGAGCCCTCAGGTTATGATACGACCCTAAAATGTGTTGGATAGGAAACTTCCGCAGGGAAAACGTTGTGGAGGACCCTCATCAGATCATCCAAAGAGAGGAGTTTGTTGTAGGGAATGGGTACGAGGAATCCAGGGAATGGGGACTCTTCCTCAGGGGTTATTAAATGGGATTGACTTGTTTTGCCCAAGGAGAGGAGGCTGAGGGGGGATCTGACAGCTGCCTGCGAGAGCATCAAGGAGGCAAAGCAGCAGGCAGAGGAAAGTTATTTAAGTGAAGAGACAATGTTGGCACAAGAAGAAATGGGTATAAATAGACAGAGGCTGGAAATCCCTTCCAATAGGAATAGTGAGGACACATGAAAGGAAATCAGGCCAGTTCTCCAAATGAGGATCATGGAAAGCGATTCCGCGCTCTCTGCGGTGGCTGGGCCCTCTCGCCCAGGAGGCCCCTCTCCTGCTCCTGCAGAGTCCTTTTCCTTCTTCTGCATTTAATATTGAGGCTGGCACCAGCTGCAGCAGGGCCCCTGCACTGCTGAACTCACAGAGAGAGCCGGGGACGGGGTCCTGCTCCCAAATCTGTGCCTCGCAGATCCCTTTGGGACGGAGCTGGATTCCGTGCGCAGCCCCAGGGCCCGTCCAAGTGCAGCCCAGTCCAACTTGTGACAGCAGAAATGAGATCCTTTCCTGAGTCTGAAATGCCTCTTGGTGTTGGGTGAGCTCATGAAAAAGTCAGGATTATTTTTGTCTTTCTAAGTAAAAGGGAAGATTTACTGCGCTGATTTGATGACCTGATGTGTTTTCTGGACCCGGCCGTGCTGCAGGCCTGGAACAAAGGGCGATGAGCGCATCCACGGTTTGCACAATAGCATCTTCTCCCCGTGGCACTGGGACAGACGTGGCTGCAGAAGGTTTGGAGCGTTGAGCAGCTGGTTCCAGACAGGCAGAGGTTTGAACAGGCAGGAAAAACAGGATAGGAACAAGTTTCTCGCACACATCCTCGTCCATGCTGTTACTGTTTATAAAACTAAACATCCTAAAGAGAGTCCCACCTTGGTATTCCTTCGATTCAGCTTTTATCCTTAGTGTTTGGGATGGGTTTTGAAAATAGTTTTTAGTCCTAGAAGCTTTCAGTGCTTTGCAGTACCAGGTGTCCTTCTCCAGGGGACAGCCCCACCTGGGCCTGCTCAGATTCCCTGACTGTCATTAGTTTTTCCTTTTTGAACACATTTTAACAAAGTTTTGCATCTGTTACTTTTTTTTACTCTCTGGAGTGAATGTGGTGTTTGTAGTTAGAGGAAACCACCATGAATTCTTGCAAATGAAAGGAGACATGAAACATTATCTCACTGACAGGCCCCTCCAGTCTCTCACACTCATAAATGGGCACTTTTACCTCATAAATGGTCACTTTCATATCACAAATTGTCACTTTTATTCATGTTTTCTTTTCACACACAAAACATGTTATGTTTGCTTTTTCCCCTGGCATCATCTTCCACCAAGAGCTCATATTTTGCCTCTCGTTTCAAACCGAACTTTCAAAAACTGTTGAGCAAAAAACCTTTATTATGATGTTGCTAAAACAAATCCGAGTACGTAAGATTGTCCCTTGGCAAGCACGGCGGCTGCGGGGTCAGCCCCGGGTCAGGAGCGGGATGTTGGCAGTCACGGAGCCAGCGGCTCCCGTATTTTCCCGTCCTGAGCAGTCGTGGCAGGAGCAGGAGCGGTGACGTTTGTGGCTCAGCAGGAAACCTCTGGCTCGAGCAGCCACCACGGCTTTTTCCGCGGCTGGAGCTCCTCGTGCCATCCATCCCCGCTCCCGCGCCCTTTCCGTGACTTCACGCCGCAAACACGAGCCCCTCGCCTTTGTCTCGGAGGCCCAGCCTGGCCTGCAGGCCCTGCTCAGCTCAGCTCGGGCTGCTCCGCGGGCTCCGGCCTCGCTCCTCGGCTCCTCCTCGCAAACAACTGTTCTCTGCGCTCTTACAGAACGTGGGGCAGTGCAGCACCGCCGTGTTTCCCCTCTAAACACCTTCTGCCAGCCTGAAACATCTTCTGCCAGTCTGAAACACCTTCTGCCAGTCTGAAACATCTTCTGCAATTCTGAAAAACCTTCTCCAGTTCTGAAACCCTTTCTCCCATTCTGAAACATCTTCACCCCGGTCTGAAACACCTTCTGCCAGTCTGAAACATCTTCTGCAATTCTGAAACATCTTCTGCCAGTCTGAAACACCTTCACCCATTCTGAAACCCTTTCTCCCATTCTGAAACACCTTCTGTCGTTCTGAAACCCTTCTTTCCCATTCTGAAGCACCTTCACCCAATTCTGAAACCCTTTCTCCTATTCTGAAACACCTTCTCCCATTCTGAAACATTTTCCCCCAGTCTGAAACACCTTCTCCCATTCTGAAAAACCTTCTCCCGTTCTGAAACATCTTCCCCTGGTCTGAAACNTTTCTCCCATTCTGAAACATCTTCTCCCATTCTGAAAAACCTTCTGCCATTCTGAAACATCTTCTGTCATTCTGAAAAACTGTCTCCCATTCTGAAACACATTTTGTCATTCTGAAACACCTTCTCCCATTCTGAAACATCTTCTTCCTGTTCTGAAAAACCGTCTACCATTCTGAAACCCTTTCTCCCATTCTGAAACCCTTTTCTCCCATTCTGAAGCAGCTTCACCCACTCTGAAACCCTTTCTCCTATTCTGAAATACCTTCTCCCATTCTGAAACATCTTCCCCCAGTCTGAAACAATTGCTGTCATTCTGAAACCCTTTCTCCCATTCTGAAACACCTTCTCCCATTCTGGAACACTTTCTCCCATTCTGAAACCCTTTCTCCCATTCTGAAACCATTTTTTCCCATTCTGAAGCACCTTCTCACGTTCTGAAAAACACTCTCTCATTTTGAAACACCTTCCCCCATTCTGAAACACCTTCTGTCGTTCTGAAACCCTTCTTTCCCATTCTGAAGCACCTTCACCCAATTCTGAAACCCTTTCTCCTATTCTGAAACACCTTCTCCCATTCTGAAACATTTTCCCCCAGTCTGAAACACCTTCTCCCATTCTGAAAAACCTTCTCCCGTTCTGAAACATCTTCCCCTGGTCTGAAACACCTTCTGCCAGTCTGAAACATCTTCTGCAATTCTGAAACCCTTTCTTCCCATTCTAAAACCCTTTCTCCCATTCTGAAACCCTTTCCCCCATTCTGAAACACCTTCTGTCATTCTGAAAAACATTCTCCCACTCTGAAACACCTTCTCCCGTTCTGAAACATCTTCCCCCAGTCTGAAACAATTGCTGTCATTCTGAAACCCTTTCTCCCATTCTGAAACACCTTCTCCCATTCTGGAACACTTTCTCCCATTCTGAAACCCTTTCTCCCATTCTGAAACCATTTTTTCCCATTCTGAAGCACCTTCTCACGTTCTGAAAAACACTCTCTCATTTTGAAACACCTTCCCCCATTCTGAAACACCTTCTGTCGTTCTGAAACATCTTCTCCCATTCTGAAATCCTTTTTACCCATTCCGAAGCACCTTCACCCATTCTGAAACCCTTTCTCCCATTCTGAAACATCTTCTCCCATTCTGAAAAACCTTCTGCCATTCTGAAACATCTTCTGTCATTCTGAAAAACTGTCTCCCATTCTGAAACACATTTTGTCATTCTGAAACACCTTCTCCCATTCTGAAACATCTTCTTCCTGTTCTGAAAAACCGTCTACCATTCTGAAACCCTTTCTCCCATTCTGAAACCCTTTTCTCCCATTCTGAAGCAGCTTCACCCACTCTGAAACCCTTTCTCCTATTCTGAAATACCTTCTCCCATTCTGAAACATCTTCTTCCTGTTCTGAAAAACCGTCTACCATTCTGAAACCCTTTCTCCCATTCTGAAAAACCCTTTCTCATTTTGAAACACCTTCTCCCACCATGTCCAGATCTCTGATTTCATGCCCCCGTGCTGCACCAACCTTTTCCTTTATATTATCCAGCCTTTATCCTCCTCCATGGCGTGACAGACTCACGTAGCAGAGAAGTCCCTAAACTTCACTTGTGATGGGAGAGTTATTGAGTAGAAATTCCTATTTTTGCCTCTAACACAGAAAAGGTGATCCCTGAATCAGCCTCATCTGTCCCACTGCCCTGTAAACATCCCTGGTCTCCATGTTTTTTGTTATTCCAAGAAGGCACAGATCTATATTTTTTTTGCTGTGTCTCCACAGTTTATTTAACTTTTTATCTCATTGCTGGTCCTTTACACATTTTTGCAAGTTTAGGGGAAGCCAGACAGCCAAAACCACAACCCAGCAGACTCGTGTTTGCTGAGTATTTGTTACATAAATTAGAAGCTCTATACAGAGGCTTAAAGCTATTGATTTTATTATTTTTTTTTAATCTCCACTGCATGAAAAGCTGTTATGGATTGGAGTTTCCTTGGAAAAGGAAATATTGGGTGAGTAGGTGATGAAAGCAGAGGCTGAGCCCACTGCAGAGCCTTAGCAGGAAGAGTCTGACTTTACAGAGAGATTAGCAGGAGGATGAGAGCCACCAAAACCTCAACAACCACTTGGAAAGCAGCTCCCACTTTGGAGTGGGATAGAACTGGGTTTAGGGAGCACTGTTCTACCAGAGGTGCAAAAACCATGGGTCTGGGTTCAATATGGATTCTACTCGTAAAGAATTGGTGTGGAATGATCAAAACAAATGACTAAGAAAAGGAATAAACTCTCCATACTTTCACTTCTCCAAAATGAGGTAGGAAATTACTCATAGGTTCAAGATTGTTAAAAAGGTCACGACCAAAATTTGGCTTGGAGTTAAATTCTAAGGATCTGTTTAAAATATGTTAAAATGCTATTATAATAATTTTTTCTGATGCTTGGATTTTTAAAGGCCATCAAATCTCAGTCCATGGCGATGAAGCTCACCAATGTTTCAGGAAAATTCATGCCAAGTGAACTTTAAACCAAAAATCATTTTCCAGGTGAGGGGGAAACCCTGAGTTTTTGGAGGATGTCCTCACTGGAGGGAAGAGCAGGAGAATTTAGGCAGAGAAAGTCACACTCACGGAATGGTTTGGGTTGCAGTGGACCTGGAAGCTCATGCCATTCCAACCCGTTCCAGCAGCCCAGGCTGCTCCAGGAGCTGCTCCCAGTCTGTCCCCACGGCAGCACGTCCCATTGCCGTGGTGCCACAGCTCCGTTGTCACTCGTGAGTGAGCTCTGGGCTGTGCCAGGCTGAGATCACCGCGAGCAGGGGGCAGTGCCACGCTCCCATCACCACCTGTGAGCTCCCCTTCCCTTTCAGCCGTGTCTGCGCTTCCAGGACAAAGGCTTTGGCAGAGCTGGGGGGGTGGACAGCAGGGAAGAGCTCCTGGGAAGTGCCAGGAACACCACGGGTATCCCAATACCGGCAGCACAACCCCAGGGAGGAAAAAGGACACTTCCAGGGATGGGGCAGCCACAGATTCTCTGATCCAAGTGGGATTTGATTGATTGCTTGATTGATTGATTGCTGTGACTTTGATTTTGTTAAACGTTGAATTTTGGGTTACACCATGGGGTGATAGAGAGATAGGCCCTGAACGCCAGAGAGAGCCTCTCTCCTGGGCCCGGAGTGACCCTGGGGCTGGATCCAGGTCACCGGGGATGGGCGGAGAGAGGATCGTGGTTTGTGGACAAGGCTGGAGCTGTGAGAGGTGATGATTGCAGTTTGTGACCTTCTAGGGCATTGTTTCCCTGTTCCCATAACAGGCAATGTCTGTGCACTGCCCCAGGGGCTGGGGGACACTGTGGTGAACATCTTTCCTGTTTCCATGATGTTCTGTCCTGTTGTGGGTGGGTATTTAGGGAATTGGGGCTGCACAATGAATGACTTTGCACCTCCAGCCTGAGTGCGGAGTTCTTGCCCACGCGTGAACACTGCAGGGATGGACAGCAGGGAAGAGCTCCTGGGAGCCTGGGAAGTGCCAGGAACACCATGGGTATCCCAATTCTGGCAGCACAACCTCGGGGAGGAAAAAGGACACTTCAAGGAATGGGGCAGCCACAGCTTCTCTGATCCAAGTGGGATTTGACTGATTGATTGATTGATTGCTGTGAGTTTGATTTTGTTAAAGGTTGAAGAACCCAAAAATTTTCCAGGTTGAAGCAGAGTAAGTAACACATCCATCCCCCTTTGATCACTCCATGTTTACTCCGAGCTCAACATCTCTCTGGTTGACCTCTCAGAGCTCAACATTGACCCCAAACCCACGCACCCACCTTGGCTCCTGCCTGCTGAGCAGTGGAATATTCCTGCCCAGGAATCTTGACGTCCCCAGGAGAAACCAAACCACCCCAACCCCGTGAAACATTTCGCCAAAGTGCAGCTGCAAAAAGTATTTTTGCTGGGAGCAGTTGGAGCTCTTAATGACTGCTGAGCCCTGGGCACTTTTAACTCACCTAATCCTTTTTCCTACAACAGCCCCATCTTGGAAGAATCAACCAGGGACCGTGAACATATTTTCCAACTACTTACATTCTTGCCATATATTAATGATACGTGGAAATGCAGGGACTACAAATACAGCTTCCTTATGGTTCCTCCAGAGGAAGTTTCCATAGGCACCCAAACATTTGGACACTTATCCAGTAGCTGGAATTAGCATGGGATTTTCAAAACAGCCCCTCAGGGTTAGAAGGTTTGATGGGCCTAATTATAAAGGAGAAGAGGCTCCATGTGCTCACTTAGCAGCAGAGCCTGGATTCATCCCACTCTGGTTTTAAGGTGCTTAAATTAAGAGCAAAGTCATTTCTCCAGACACCAAATAAAGGGTGAGAGACATTTCCTCAGAATACCAATTTTTGTTTTATTTGGGAGGCAAAATGTGGTCTAAATATGGAATTTTCAGGACTCAGGGAGCAGCTTCCCATCGTGGTCCATCAGCTCTCTGATACCTGCTGGGGGCAGGCTGCTGATAAAACTCAACACTTTTATTGCAACTGTAAAGTGAGCAAAGAACTTAAATCATTGTGATTATAAGTAATGGAAGTATGTAAACAGATAAGGGAAGGAATGACCACCCAAATAAAGGGAAAATCATCTAATTGAGGAAAAATCACTGGGACGAGTGATTTAGCACCTTTCAGCCCTGGGACTGGCATTGAAATGCAGATTGTAGAGAAGTACACGAGGTGATGTGTACTTCAAAAACTGCAAGGAGTTTTCTTTTCTCCCATTTCTCTCTTTTCTCGTGGTTGGGTTTCAGCTTTGGCTCTGCCCAAACCAAGCTAATTCTAGCCCAAAGCTGTGAGCTGAGTGTGCAGGCAGGGCTGGCAGCAATTCCAGGGTCAGTTTTACGTCAAAAGTGGTGCAAAAAACTTAATGATGCACCCAGAGTGATTTCATGTCTCTGTCCCCAGCCAAGGCAGAGGCTCTGCTGATATTCCATCTGGAAAGGGCACAGGCATCACAAACAGTGAAGAGCTCCATGGCTTTGGCTGCCAAAGATCCCAATAACTCTCCTAAGCTGATTCATGGACCACTTGCTTAATGAAAAGTTCTTCAGTTTTCCAATTTTGTGAGAAGCGATGCCGAGTTGTTCCCCAGCCAATTCCTTTGGGAATGACTTGTGGAAAGGGCTGACATTTCCTAAAGGAGCCTCAGGTTCAGCTGGGATGAATTTCCCTGGGATAAAATGATCGGGAGAGGCCAGGATTGGAGCAGAAGGAGATCTATTGCTTATACTCCCCCAGCACTCGGTGATAACTTCGTTATTTATGAGTAATAAAGAGGCAGTAATTAAATACACATATCTTCAACAAACACCAGTGTGAGCCACCAGCAGGTGGGCAGAGGGAGAGCTCCTTCCCAGTTGCCCAGGCACAGCAAATCAGCTCCTTGATGAGTTCATCCTGTGGGATTTGTCTCTCCCCACCTGGATAAATAGAGCTCACCTGTTCCCAGCCCCACCCAGGCAGCTCCAGCCCCTGCCATCCCTCTATGGCACTGCTCTGCCACCTCCAGAGGTTCTTCGGGGTCATTCCCTGTGTTTAAAGCAGATGGAAAAGGGATTTAGGGTGTCCCCGTGTTTTGATGTGATCTTGGCCACATCCCTTGGGCAGGAAGGGGAGGAAAAACACAGGGAGTTTGTGTGGAGTTTGTGAAGTTTTTGTTGTGATCTCAATCATGGAATGGGTTGGGTTGGAAGATCACCCAGTTCCACACCTTCCACTGTCCCAGGCTGCTCCAAGCCCCATCCAACCTGACCTTGGACACTTCCAGGGATGGAGCAGCCACAGCTGCTCTGATCCAAGTGGGATTTGATTGATTGATTGATTGATTGCTGTGAGTTTGATTTTGTTAAAGGTTGAAGAACCCAGAAATTTTCCAGCAAAATTTTTTTAGTCTTGTTTTCCTTTCTCTTCTCTTCTCTTCCTTTTGAGACACAGGCAAAAGAAAAAGTACAAAATGTTACTCTCTGCACTTTTTCTCTAAAATTAAAACTCCTTTGGAATACGTCAAGCAAAACCAAGACTCCTCCATTCCCCTTTTAATTGAAAGAACAATTAAGACATCCACTTGCACACAGTTGAAAGCATCTCTTGAAGCCGAGGCCATGATTAATTTAGGAGACTTTGGGGAGCCTTGGCCGTGCCCAAGATGAGCTCCCAATTCCCCCTGCAGACCTTCCCGAGCTCTGCTTGCTGGGGCAGGCGCGCAATTTGTGCGGGGTTTGCATTTTTGCCTTCTCCGAGGTTTCCTTTGAACATTCCTCGCTCCTGATCCCTCCTCTGACAAGTTGTGTCCTTTGGCTTCGCTGGTGGCTCTCACCCCTAACACCTCCCTGTCAGAGAGGCGATGGCTTTTCCCTCCTCGGGTGGTTTGCTGACATTTCCCTGCCTTGTTGTTTTATTGAAGCGTCCAGGAATTTGATTTTTACAAAGATAGGGGATCACGTGGCTGAAACTCAGAGAAAAGTCACAAAAAAATGTTGCTCAGGATCAAAGAGAGTGATCAGAGGGGGAGCAGGAGAATTTAGGGCAATGCCAGAGACTTTCCAGAGAACTTTTACCACGGAAAGATTATGGCTGGATGATCCCTGGAGATCCAAAAACTTTGATGTCAGTGGGAAGAGCAGCTCCATGAGAGCTCAGTCTGCACCCAGGGGTTTTATCTCAGGCAATATCCACCTGCAGCCCAGAAAATAAAATCATGTCGTAAAAAATCCCCCACACGCTTCAGACTAAATTGAATAAATGTCATCAGTGGAATTGCTTGACATTTCTGGGGACTGCTAGAACCAGCACAGCCTGATGTGGTGAGAGTGATTTATATTTCAGTCTCTGAAAGAAGTTTGAAAGGGATTCTGCATCCTGGCTGGAAGTTACTCCAGTGATGGAATCCAGTGCCAACCTCTCCGTGAGTTACAGAGCTGAGGGACAAACACCAGCCTGACTCTTTCAGGGGTTCCTTTCTGTCAACCTGCTTTGATTTGAACAGATCAGGAAGAGAAGATTTCCTGCTCTAACATCTCACAGTGAGGGGGGCAGAAAACCCCATTTTTTACGAGCAGTGTTCAATAATTTTAGTGTTGTTTGGCTGCTCGTCGGTGCCTGGGAGGATCGAAAGGTGTGGCTTTGATTGCTGGATTTTTGAGGATTAAAGGGAAAGGGGTGGAAAAGGCCAGCCAGGGGAGGAGGAGATGAGATGAGAGAGCATCGTGAGGCTGGATATCCATACCTGGGCTGAAATATGGGCAAGAAAAGCCTTGGAGTTTGAGGTGGTGGCAGGGATTCTGCCCTGAAGGTGCCAACCTCCTCGAGCTGCTCTGGAGAGTGAAGGCTCTGAGCAGGCAGAACACAGGAACGGGTTTTAGGAATTTTGATGACAATAAATGGATACAGCTCTTTATAGTATTGGGGCTTTTCTGTGTTTAGTTTGGGTTGGTTTTTAATTGCCCAAAAATAGAGTTTAAAGCACAAATATAAAGCAAAGACACAAGTTTAAAACACGGGGATAAAGCCTCAGAGAGAGAAGAGCTGTGGGCAGGGGAGCAGTGCCAAGAAATTAATGCAGGAATACATCAGTGAGCTGGAGTTACAGTGGGATGCAGGATTCCTGTCACCCAGCTTGCCCTTCCACCTTATTTTCTGAGCTTCATATATTCAGATTAAAGAGTTCCCTGCCATCATCTGGTGCTCATGCAGGAGGCCCCAAGACTGTGACAATAAAACAGGAACGTTTAATGCAATTCTGATCCCTGACAGCTCCTTAATGCTGCTTATCCTGCCTTTCCTTTCAAGCTTTAGTCATCCTAGATTTCCTTCCAAACGTGAATGAGGTGGCTTAAATCAAACTGTAAATTATGCTTCCAGTTATTATGTGCTTGCTAATCAGGATGGAAATGAAAAGTTGGTTGTCAAGCAGGGCTCTTTCCCACAATATCCAGGAAAGTGTCAGGATTAGGCAGTTTAACAACAAAAGGAAACCGGATTGCACCTTGAGGAAGAAAGAAATAACCTGCTAGGCAGGAAGAACAGAGGAACGGGGATTTTTGCCAAATAAGCTTAAAAAAAATAAATATACTAATAATTAAGAGGGCCTACGAGTGAAGCCGGTGAGGACGGAGCTGTGATGCTTCCTGTTAGTAAATACAAAGAATGGGCTCTAATAGGGCTCCAGGGGAATGCAGCAGCTTGGGAATAGCCTTGGGAAGAAAGACAAACACACACAGAGGATGCAAAAACTGTGTGGAAATGGGGAAACTGTGATTCATGGGGGCTCGATGCCATTCCTGATTGTTCGGGCGTTATTGTAGGAAAGCCTGGCTCTGAGCTGAACAAAGCCTGTTGATTCCCAAGGCCCGGGAATGGCGTGCCCAGAGCCCAGGGCTGTGGGGAGCACCTGTGGGGAGAGCCAGGAAGGCTTTCCCTGGATATCTGCTCCCGGCAGATTGTGATGTGTGGGAATATTGTGAATATTCCAACGGGACGTGGGAAGGGTGGCCGTGTCCAGGCTGGAGGTGGAATGTGGGGGAAGCTCCAGCCACAGGATTTAGGGAGAAGTGTCAGGGAAGGGCCAAGCTTGGCTGGAATCCTGCTTCTGGAGCCTGGAGCTGTGTTTTATGGCTCTCCCAAAGCGTGGGTGCCAGGAGCTCCCCAGGCCGGATCAGAGCTTGCTGTTCCTGTCCAAATCAGGGCTTTGAAACTCGCTGCTGCCTTCCAGAGAGGAGCAGCTCTGTGCTTGCAGGAGCAGCTCCGAATCCAGGGCAAAACCAGAGCACAGAGTGGCTTTAGGGTGCCAGAGGGACCGGGGCTGGGACTGGGGTCCTGCCTTTGGAGCTGATCTGGGCTCTGTCCCTTCCGAGGACCTGGGCTTTGCTCCTCAGCCACGCTCAGCCTCACCAGCACTGAATTTGCATTGTCAGTGTGGTTCATTCACCAAACACCACAGAATTCGTTCCTCCAACAACGTGGATTTTCTCACGGAGGTATCAGGAAAATCTGTCTTGGTGGAGTTAATTTCAGATAAAAGGGTGTGAGCTAAGAACCAGAACCTGCTCACTGCTTGTGCCATTCAGGCACGAGGGAAAACAGGAGGTTCCTGTGATCATTAGCTGAGATTTTGATCATTAACCTCCATAACAACTTTGAATTTCTCTCACAGATTAGATCTTCCCTTCTTTTCTACTTATGTTGAACTCCTATGAAGTGCCTGGCAGGAAAAGCCAGGAGAGCACACTCTGCTGATAAACCTGAGATTAAAGCTTTCATATTTACTCACCTCGAGCATAAATAAGAATCCAGCTAGAACTGCAGGTTTTGGAACCTCTCAGTGGAAGTTTGCGTTAGTTCTCCACTAATGGGATATTTAGGGAAGCAAAGGACCTGTCTTGCCAAGAAATCCATGAGGAAAGACACAGGCCAAGAGCTGAGGGAAAGTTCTCAGGGTGGGAGGGAAGCGATCCAGGATTGTCCCCAGAGAACAACCTCCTCTGCTTTGTCTGCCCTGATCACCCTCATCCGAGTCACAAAGTTTCTGCTGCTGCTCCTGGGGAAGATCTGTGGTTTTGTGTTCCCCTGACCCAGGCTGTGCTTTGAACCGAGGAGTGAGGAACGTTCATGGTTCGGATTTTGTTGGTGTTCCCTGACCTCCCAGCATTTACACTGAAAAGGGTGAAAAGGAAAACACCGGGAATCTCTTGGCAGGAACGGTGCCATGGGGACACGTGTGCATTTATGAAATCCACAGCAACCCTCGTGGATTGGATTCACCTCTCTGCCCAGCCCCTGATGCAGTTGTTGCTCCTGCCTGGAGATTTTAAAATCAAATTGAGGCAACCAAACAAAAAAACGCAACTCAAACACAGCCTAATTCCCTCCTGCCCCATCTGTACACTTAAGTCCCAGCTTGCCCCAAGCTTCTGAAGCTTGCTAGGAAATCCAGCAGGTCAGAAAACATGGCCCCTCTCCCCCCCAGCATCCATTTTCATCCCTCAGTTTGAAGAACTGATGGAAGAAAACGTGGATGGACCAACATCCACCAAGGGATGCCAGGAGCAGCTCCCTTCTCCCCAGCTGCCCGTGGGTGGTTCCCAGAGGGGCACTTTGACCTGCAAATATCCCAATATCGACAGGCTCAGGGGTCACTTTGGAGATTTCAGTGACCTCTGTCTCTCTTGGAAGCCCCGTTTTTGGTGCAGCCTCCCCTGCTCCTGCCCCTGGCAGCTTTGGGAGCAGCTTATGATGCTCAGGAGGTTGGAAGGAGGAGGAATTTCACATCCCTGGAGGGGTCCCCACCTCAGCTGGGGGTGCAGCAATGAAAATAAACCCTCTGACCACCTTTATCTTAAGGAAGATCCCTTCCCAATGCTTCTGTCTTCTAAACCCTCTGACCACCTTCATTTTAAGGATGATCCCAGTGCTGCCTTGCACTCTGGCTCTCGGCACTGGGATCACACTGGGAGGAGCTGGGAATGCTCATTCAGCACTCTAGGATTGCTTTTCTCTGACCCTTTTCCCTTCCAGCCCAGGCTGGTGCCCAGGTGGAGCTCAGAGCTCCCCTGAGTGTCCCCCCAAACCCCCAGGGGTGAACCCAAACTGTCCCAGCACCTCTGGCTCCTCCCAGTGGGGTTCAGTGACTGGTTTGGGGTTCAGTGACTGCTTTGGCTGATTCCTATTGTTCTCTCTTGCTGGGGCAGCCGAATTAAAGCAAAACCATGAAATATTGTACAGCTGAATTAAAGCAAAATCATTAAATATTGTGCTCCTCACCATGTAACAGACCAGGGCATGAATTCCTGACTTTGGGAAGAATAAAGGATCCACACCAGTGAGATCCACTCAGTCCCAGCTGCTCTCTCCCCGTCTGGCACGAGGACAACGTGGAACTGGAGACTTTTTGCTGTGGCTGAGCAGCTTCTCTCCTCTTGGACGCTAAAGAACAACTTTGCTGTTTGTTGTTAAACTATTTAATCCTGCCAGAGGTTTGATTTCTGTTCCCCAGAGCCTCTTCTGACCCCTTTGATTCGTGTCTGTGCTCCCACTCCTATGAGTGATGTGTTATTACCTTTTCTTGCCTTCCATGAGTTGCCCACGGGCCAGGAACCCTTCCCAGAGGCCAGGGCTGACCCCACAAAATTAACTCAGCCCCGAGCTCCGCGGGGCAGCTCTGCTTTGGAAAGACAGGAATGATAAATACTCTGAAAAAGAAAATCAGTGGCAGGAATTAGAGCAGGCACTGGGCAGGAAAAGCAGCACTGATCAGCTCTCTGATTTACAGAAAAGGCTTGGTCGTGTGTCAGCATGAGTTGATAATCACAGTTTCAAGCTGGTATTTCAGTTTTCAATTAAAAAAACCCCAAAAAACAAACAAACAAACAAAAAAACCCCCAAAAAAGAAACAAAAACCAGCCCCCCCAAAAATCCCTAACAAACAAAAAACATAAAAAACCACCATAAAAAACCCCAAAAAACCCCAAAAAACCCAAAAAACCCCAAAAAGCCACCAAAAAACCCTCCAAAAACAAAAAACAAACAAGAAACAAAAGAAAAAAAAACCAAAAACCCCCATAAACAAAAAACAAAACAAAAAAACTCCACAAAAACCCTAAACCGAACCAAACCTAAAAAAACCCCAAAAAATCAAACCAAACCAAAAACAAACAACAACAAAAAAACCAAAGCAAAACAAAAACAAACAAACAAAAAACCCCACAAAAAAACCCTAAAGCCACCCCCAAAGAAATAAATAATCCAATTCCAGTTGCTTTCTTTCCCAACAATGTTGCACTGAGAGATCTTTTCCCAGGTGTCCAATATTGGGGTTCTCTGGGGGGTGGGACCCTCTGGCTTTTGTCAGATCAGGCAGAAATCTTTTGGGGAGAACAGGTTTTAGGAAAATGCCATTTGATAAAAACTTCCAGCGTGGAAATTTTCCTTAAAATTAGGAAGAGGGCAGGGCCCAGTCTGGGGTGGCTGCAGCTCCATGTGGGGTGCAGAAGGCAGAAGGAACATTCTGGATTATTCTGTATTTCAGGTGATTTCCTCAGCTCCCAGGCTGGTGTGGCCCTGCAGCTTTTGTCAGATAAGGCAGAAACCTTTTGGGGGAACAGGTTTTAGGAAAATATCATTTGATAAGAACTCCCAGCATGGAATTTCTTCTTAAAACTAGGAAAAGGGCAAGTGCAAAACCTGAGGTGGCTGCCGCTTCACATGGGATGCAGGAGGGAGGCAGAAGGAACAGCTGTGGATAATTCTGTATTTCAGGTGATTTCCTCATCTCCCAGGCTGGTGTGACCCTCCAGCTTTTGTCAGATCAGGCAGAAATCTTTTGGGGGGAACAGGTTTTAGGAAAATGCCGTTTGATAAAAACTTCCAGCGTGGAATTTCTCCTTAAAACTAGGAAGAGGGAAAGCACAAAATCTGAGGTGGCTGCAGCTCCATGTGGGATGCAGATGGAACAGTTATGGATTATTCTGTATTTCAGGTGATTCCCTCAGCTCCCAGGCTGGTGTGGCCTTCCAGGTTTTGTCAGCTAAGGCAGAAATCTTTTGGGGGGAACAGGTTTTAGGAAAATGCCGTTTGATAAAAACTTCCAGCGTGGAATTTCTCCTTAAAACTAGGAAGAGGGAAAGCACAAAATCTGAGGTGGCTGCAGCTCCATGTGGAATGCAGGACCTGTGGATTGTTCTGTATTTCAGGTGATTTCCTCATCTCCCAGAGCTGTTCCTCAGTCCCTGCTTTGCTCTCTGCCCTCCCCACTCACAGACACTGCCCTCTTCTGAAGCTTTAATTTGATTTTTTTGCACCTGAGAAGCTTTGGTAAAGTCTGACAAAGTTTCGTGGCAGAGGAAAAGGATTTCCTGGGCAAAGCTAAAAATGTAAGGACTCAAAAGCCATTTGTTGTTCAGTGCAGGCTCTGCTCAGGCACCAGAGGATGCAAATTTGGGGCAGTCGAGGTGAAGGGAAGGGTTCATCTCATCCACGGCTCAGCTTTGGAGGTTCCTTGTGCAGCTTGGAAAGGTTCAAAGCAGAGGTTGCTGCCTTCAGCTCAGGCCCTAAATCAGTGGGGGAAACAGCAAAACTCAGAGATAAAGGGATCAAATGCAGCATTTCTGCTGGAACAAACCCAAGGCACCCTCACCTTGGCCATGTCCATCTTTCCACTTGGACATGGACTTTTTTCCCCTCTTTTTAGCCATGGTGTGACCTCTGGGCTGGGAGAATGGGGTATTTTGAACAGGAGCTGTTGCTGTGCTGCCTAAAAGGAGCTGTCCAGGAATAGCCTGCTCCCCAAAATACAAGTTGCCTTCGAGTTCCAAGTCCTATAAAAGCTCTTTTGCCTGTGGAGCACATGCCGGATGGAAAGTGCCCCTCTGATTTCCTCCAAACACGCCTGCAGCTGTTCCTGCTTCCCCTTTTTCTTTTTTCCCTAATGAAATTTTTAGACCTCACCTGTTGACAGAGGCATTATAGGGCTGGGCTTTGTGTGTATGCGTGGGTTGTTTTTTTTTTTATTTTTTATTTTCATCCCTTGTTCTCCTAAAGGAAAATGACTCGAGATGTTTTGGAGCGATGACAACGGGGGCAGGAGCTGTGAAAATACCTCCGGCATAGTTTTGAGGGTGGGAAATCTCAAACTGTGCCCACAACACAGAGGCTGGCTGGAAAGAGGCTTTGGTTTTATTTGGGGAGACAGAAGCTGGAAAGTGCCCAGGTCTTAGGGGGAATACCAAGCATTGAGCCTGGACAGAAATAGAGCCCCAGCTTAGGACACAGTGAAACAAATGGGAGCCAAAGTGCTGACCCAGATCCCGGTTATTAAGGGTAAATACATATTGACAAGATCAGGATTAGGTGCAGGCTCTTACGCAGTGGAGGAGCCGTCTCCGCTCTGCACCAAGCCGAGTCGAGGCTGCGATTCGCTCACAGCAGCTGATTTCTCATTAAAAAGGACGAAAAATCTGAAGAAAGCTCAACAGAACAAAAGGAAAAGCTCCTTTCTCCCAATATGTGCAATCGGTGCGGTGATAAAGCTGGGGGAGAGGGGGTGGGACGGGCAGGCTGTGCCACGTCAGGGGGTGGCTCGTGGCCATGCCACAGCCCCGTGTGTCCCCTGCAGCTCCCGGCTCACCTTGAGGTGCCCCCTCCGGTGCCACTCCCAGCCCTGTCTGCTCAAGGGCTTAGCAGAGCCTTCCGTGTCTGGTGATGCTCTTAAGGATGACCCAGGAGACGGGAAATAGAGGCTCCTAAAATAGGGGTTGAAGG
Organism: Pachycephala philippinensis; assembly: GCA_013397055.1. Taxonomy (NCBI): domain Eukaryota; kingdom Metazoa; phylum Chordata; class Aves; order Passeriformes; genus Pachycephala; species Pachycephala philippinensis. Next base: position 243,665 of record VWZT01010547.1, on the reverse strand, counting down.
AGGACAAAAGATTTTCATTAATGGCTTTAAATACGTGAGCCCGACGTGAATGGGGCGCTAAAAAAAAAAAAAATCAGGGGTTAGGAAGCAGGTGGAAAATGATTCTCAGGGGAGAAGATAATTGTGGCTGGGCTAATCCGTCCCCTCTCCTGGCTGATTGCTCTGCCCGAATGCATTTAGGAGCAAATATTCCTGTTCAGCTGCTGTCTGGGGCACAAAGTTTTCTTTTCCAGTGGTTGTGCGGGTGAAAGGAGCACATCCCACCTGGAAAATGAGGTGTGTGTTTATTGGGATATCAGCACAGCCCTCATAAACCAGGTGTCAGCAACAGCCTGAATCCAGCCTCTGCACAAACAACCCCTGCACAAAGCCAGAGGTGAGGGAATATTTTGGAGTGAGCTCTAAATCCACGTTATTTTCTCAGGTCCAGCCCCGTTGTCTGAGATTAGGGACCCTCAGCTCTCTCCCTGCTGGATTAGCTGCCCATATCCCGGGTCAAGAAGCACGCTGGCTTACAGAAAGCCTCCTGACATTGCTGGGGCTATATTTAAGGCTGGTTAAATGCTTAAGGGTGCAGACAGATCCTTAGGTGCTCCTGAAAATCCCAACGGGTGTTCTTAGAAGTGGCGTACAAATATCTCAGGGTTTTCATCAGCCCGGTGGGTCTGGGGGAAAAGGGAAGGATGAGGAAAAGCTTTTCACCTCGTGAAGGGTCTGTTGCAGTTTCCAGAAACACAGAGCAAAGATTGTTTGTTCTGGAGCAGAAGCAGAGCATTCAAGCGAAGTGAAAAATCTCCTTTCACACCCAAGCCATGCTCCATTTGTGCTTTAGTATTTTTTAACTGAGAGATTTCATTTTAATAATATTTAAATAAAAACTGAAACTTTTCTGAAGTGAAAAACTGGCTGGAAACGGATTTCAAAGCTATTTTATTGTGGTACTACATTTTTTTTTTTCTGACAGTTTTTTCAGAGAATCACAGAACAGTTTGGGATGCAAGAGACCCGAAAGATCATCCAGTTCCAACCCTGCTGTGGTAGGGACACCTTCCACTGTCCCAGGGTGCTCCAAGCCCTGTCCAACCTGGCCTTGGGCACTTCCAGGGATGGGCAGCCACAATTTTCTGCAGCCCAGGACACCCCAGGGTGGTTCCTGGGTCATGCTGACCTTTTAATCAAACAACACCCCAAATCTCTCTCCTTAGGGCTGCTCCCATCCCAATTTCCAAAGGTGAATTTGTAGCAGCAACCCAGTGATAACACAGCTCCGGAATTCTGAAGGTTTTCCTCGGTTGCTCTTCCCTCGATTCCCCTCTTTATTCACCAAACACCCTGAAGAATCTGCCCCGTGACTTTTAAGCTCTTAGGACTTGAAATTGCTGGATAGGCACGGCTTGGGATGGGTTTGAAATGAGATTCCTGAGCTGTCCCTCAAGGTTTGGGAGCCTCTCCTTGCCCAGGGAGGTTTTGGAGGCCGCAGTGGGATGGGAGCTATTTTCATCCCCACAAACAGAGGGCATTTTCCCAGCAGAGCGAGCAGGAAGTTATTGTTGCAGTTCACCTTGAATAGACAAAGGGGAAATCTCAGCAATCCCAGCTCCTGCAGCACCCAGCCATGGCAGGGGCTGCCGGGGCTCAGAACAAACACCGAGCTCTGCTCCATTGTTCCCTGGTTTTCTATAGCCCTGGCTGGTTTAAAAATGATTTAGAAAGGCTGCGAGCACCGAGCCAGGCTTTGTGTTCCTCTTTGTGTGTGTGAGCTCGAGCTTGACCCCATTCAAGTTGGGAGGATTTGNAAATCCATCCTTATTTTGGCCCTTGGGGGAGGGGCTGTTGTTGTTGTTGTTTCAGTTTGGAGTCAGCTTCCTGTGTTTACTCTGTGCTGGTGCTGGGCTCGCCTCTGGTGTTTACTGCTTCTCACAGCTGCAGAGCTCCAGGAAGGGCTCCCCCGCTCTTCCTGTGCCTTTCCAAAGGCTGTGCTGCCATCCCGGGAGAGCAGGCGGGGCTGGAGCAGGGATCAGGAGCCTCCTGCTCCCCCTCTCCCTGCCGGGCTCTCTGAAGTCCATAAAAGCACTTTGTAAATAATGGCTTCTGCAGCTTCCTGGAAAAAGACTCAAAGTCCTTTCGGGCAGCACCTGACACAGACACCTGGAACGTTCTCCATGGAGCAGCCGTGGTTTATTGTACCCACACCTGCCTGGAAACCCTGCTGCTGCCCGCTCCGACCTGTCCTGGCTCAGGGGGATCCTGAGGGGTTATCCCAAACACTGGCACATCCCACAGCTGCCTTTGATGCCTAAAGAGCCAACCCAGAAACAGAGACTGGACAGGAG
>VWZT01010547.1:223651-241180 GCA_013397055.1 Pachycephala philippinensis | reverse complement strand
AAAAGTTAAAACCTAAGGCATCACCTTTGGAGCACCCAGCAGCCAGTGGGATCTGCCTGGCCAGGGCTCGTTCACTCAAGGCCTCTCTCAGGTGTGGGTTTCAGTTCTTGCTGTAAAATGGAGCTGCTGTCCCGGTGTGGGCACAGCCCCGGGGTGACATTGCTGGGACGGGCACTGAAGGCAGGAGGAATTTCCCCAGCAAGGAGCCCCAAGCCAGAGTGGGATGGGATCATGGAATCAGGGAATGGTTCAGGTTGGAAGAGACTTTGAAACATCTTTAATCCAACCCAGCTGCTGTGAGCAGGGACACCTTCAGCAGGATCAGATCAGAGCCACATCCCACCTAAGTGTGAATATTCCCAGCGATGGGACATCCCCAGCTTCTCTGGGCAACCCGTGCCAGTGTTCGCCACCCTGGTGGAAAAAACGTCTTCTTTAAATCTCATCTGGATCAGTTCAGAGGCATTCCCCCTCCCCANGGCACTGAAGGCAGGAGGAATTTCCCCAGCAAGGAGCCCCAAGCCAGAGTGGGATGGGATCATGGAATCAGGGAATGGTTTGGGTTGGAAGAGACTTTGAAACATCTTTAATCCAACCCAGCTGCTGTGAGCAGGGACACCTTCAGCAGGATCAGATCAGAGCCACATCCCACCTAAGTGTGAATATTCCCAGCGATGGGACATCCCCAGCTTCTCTGGGCAACCCGTGCCAGTGTTCGCCACCCTGGTGGAAAAAACGTCTTCTTTAAATCTCATCTGGATCAGTTCAGAGGCATTCCCCCTCCCCACACACAGCCCAACACCTTTCCACCCCTTATCTCCTCCTTATCAGCAGCACGAGGCGGGTGCTGATGGTGCCACATGTGGAAACCTGTCCCCAAAAAGGCTCTGATTTCCGGTGCTGCTCGGGCTGAGCAGGAGTTCTGCCAGTCTGGGTTATTTAAAGGATGCAAAGCCACTCGGAGGCCTCTTGTAAAAGCAGTGAGGAGGAGAAGAAAAGCGCAGTTTGCATTGTCTGTGCTCCCGAGCTGGGGAAGCAGCACCACCTCCCACCCACTGCCACCCTCTGGCTGACAGCTGGGAGGGGACAGGAGCTTTTTGGCAAAGCTGGGGGCTGATATTTCCATACTTGGCTCACATCCTGCTGCCAGCACTTTCTTCCCAGTTAAAATTTCTCCTCCTCGAACGTAAGCGCGATCCTTCGGTGTTTTTTTGCGAGAGGGGAGCGAACATTTCCAGAAAAATTAACCCTAAAATCCAGGCTGGATTTGTGTTCCCATCGTTGAAAACAGCATGGCCAAAGGGAGAAACTCCTCCCCTGCCCCTGAACTGGTGTGAGAATGCTTTGACCTGCAGAGATTAATCCAGTTTGTAACAGTAAAACAATAAAGATGCTCCCAAGCACAGGGTGGGATTGTGCAGGGCAGGGGTTGGACTCCATTATCTTTGGGGACCCTTCCAACTCAGGATTTTCTGTTATTTTATATCACTCTGAAGGATTTCATCCCTTTTCTGTGGCTGGGGGAACAGCCTCACTCGTGCCCTGCACATTGTGCCCACAAAGCACCAAAGCTTGAGAGACTTTAGAGCACCAAGAGTAATTTAAGGCTCTTAAATGCCACCCAAAGTTTTATTTTCCTGCACCGAGACTTAATTAAATGCTCTTAAACGCCATCCAAAGCCTTATTTCCCTGTGTTTTCTGAGGGGTGTGAAGCAGCAGCAGCAGCAGCAGTGTTGAAGTGCTGCCACTCTGGAAGACGGGAGGGATGAGACTCATCCAACAAAACCAGGAAAGAGGGAGAGGAAGGGCAGAGCAGTGAAGGACAGGAAGGTGGGAATGGAAAACAAGGAGAGCAGGAGAAGGATGGACACAGCAGAGAGAAAAGCTCCCAGCAGCAGCTCCACACTCCTCAGTGAGAGATAGGGCAGGAGGAAAAGGGGGAAAAGTGGCACAAGACCCTTCCTTAGGAGAAATAAATGGAAATATTTCACTCTAAAAACCTGAAATCCAAAAATTTTGCAGCAGAACTGAGAGAGAAAGAAGCAGAAAGTTTTTGTGAGGCACCAGGGCTCGTTCTCTCCTCCGCCCGCAGGTATTTGGGGCTCTGAGCCCTCTGGGCCTCCCAGGCTTTTCTTCTTCTCCTGCTGACAGCCAGGAATTCAGAAAATACACAAGATGTCACATCAGCGAAGGTTTTACTTTATCTTTTTGGCCGTGTTTTTGTTGCTTTTTTCAGCTGTTTCATCCAAAGTGGCGAGGGAGGGGAGCCAGGTGACAGAAGGAGCAAGACAAATGCCTTTGGTTCCTTATCAGGGTCTCGGAATTGAGAAATCCCCGTGCTACAGAAACATTTCAGGGCTGGGCCCTGGCTGTGCTGGGCAGCTGGGCTTTGCAGGGAATTAAAGAAATTGCTGATTTTGCAGGATGAACTTCAAACGCAAAGCGCAGCCCGAGTATGCAGAGGTGAGAGAGAGATTTGGATTTTTCTGAGTGGAAAACAAAATGTGAAAAGCTGTCCAGGAATTCTCCTAGGTGAATACATTTACCTGCTGAAAGATTTCTATTTCTCTTTGAGATCTAGGTTGGGATTAATTACAATTTTTAGCAGAGCAATGACATCCAGATTCTTTCTCCTTTTTAATAGCTTTGATTGCTATTTTTTTTAATCAATCCCTCACAAATCCACCGATCTGGGACCCCTGTGCATCGTCCTTTGGCTGGGACCCACAGAAAACAATGGCTGTGATCCCATACAGGCTCTGGCACCCACTCAACATCCAGCACGTTCATTTATGCTAAATTTACTCCTGTTTTCAATATTTCCAGCGTGCCCTAACCCTCCTGACCTACAATCTGCTGTAAATCCCTTTTACTACGCACTGACATGTGACTTTATAAATCATGAGGGGGGCACTCGGATGATCCTATAACCAAACCCGGTGTTCAGGCTGCAATTGGGAGGTCAGAATTGTGGGCACATTTAAATTCTGGGCACGTTTAAATTCTGGGCACGTTTAAGAGGCATGGCTTGGGGGAGCAGTGAGCACATGGCCCAATCTCTGACCTTAAAAGCAAAAGGACACCCAGGTTCCTGCTCCCTCCCCATTACTCCACACACGTAGTTTTATTTCAAATCCTGCATTCAGCAGAGCAATCTGAATTTTTCCTTCCTCAGAACCCACACCTTGGGGATATCTGAAATTCAGAGGGTGTCGAGATCCAGCTGCTCCCCAAAACTTTTCCCAGAGGAGGGGGAGGCTCCACACATTTTCCTACCATGTTTTGCTCACTGAAACCTCAGATATTTTGCAATAGCTGAGGCCCCATGTCCGTCAGTCAGGAGATTGCAAAGGTGACAGTTCTGTATGGAAATTCTTGTCCAAATACCCCGGAGCTTTGGGGTGAAACGGGAGAATTCAGCTTCCTCTTGGGATCAATGGAAAGGGCCCTTTCAGCTGCCCTGGAGTTATTCTGGTGACGTTTTTGGGTGGCCCTCATTTCACTGCCTGCTCCTGAGGGATAAATGTTAATGTTTAAAAGGAGACTGGGAGGAGACTCGAGTGGGGACATTCCCAATGCAGATGCCTAAATTTAGGGAGGATGAACCCACCTTTTGTGCCTCAGGGATCACAGAAGGTTTGGGTTGGAAGGACCTTAAAGCCCATGCAGCCCCAAGGGCAGGGACAACTTCCACTATCCCAGGGTGCTCCAGCCTGGCCTTGGGCACTGCCAGGGATCCAGAGGCAGCCACAGCTTCTCTGGGAACCTGTGTAAGGGCCTTCCCACCCTCACAGGGAATGATTCCTTCCCAAAATCCCCTCCAAACCTGCTCTCCATCCGTTTGAAGCCATTCCTGTGTCCTGTCTCTCGTGCCAGCTGTGAGTGGGGTCGATCAGTGCCCAGCACCTTGGGAAGGTTCCCTGTTCTGCCCTGCCCTGGAGCACTGCCCGGGGGCTGCAGCCAGCGCTGGGTGTGACCACAGCAAACCCATCCCTTGATTTTTGGGAATCTGAACCTGCAGCTTCACCCAGTCTGGGTTTACCCCATCATTCCCAGCCAGCTGAGTTCCAAAATCCTGAACGAGCCCTTGGGTACCAAAATTCTTGGGTACCCTTATTCCTGGGTGCCAAAAGCCCAACTGCCACATCTCTCCTTTCCCAGCCAAGACCCCCTGGAATGCTGTGGTGGTGTGAGGTGCAAAATACCAGTCTGGCTGGGAGAGCAAGAAATGTCCATTTTGGCAGGGTGACCAATAGTCCTGGGGATTCATTTATTCCTGCCTGTATTGCATCAGCTGCAATAAACATGTAAATAAATGCATGGTAAAGAAAAAGCCCCTGCCCAGTAGCTTGCTTTAGCTGCAGGAATTTATTTGTTTTCAGTGCAGGGACAGAACAAAAAACTATCCCAGGGAAAACCCATCCACGAACAGAAAGAATTCCGTGAGTAAAAACCACACTGGTGCTGCTCTGCCCATCAGCCACTCAGTGAGGCTGGTATTTCCCACTTCTCCTGCTTAGTCCCCTCTGAAAATCCAACTTTCCTTTCCTGGCTGCAGCTTTAGAAGGAATTCCACCCCTCTGCAGGGGAAGGAGACCATGCTGCTGTAGGGAAATAAAAAGGGAACCCAAACTGGTTGCAAAAGAAATGACAACAAAACCGAAACAAAACCAAAAAACCTCCAAAAACTCAGAGCTTTTCCCTTGGCAATTCTTGCAGTAACAGACTCCTGCTCCCACCAGTGCCCAGAGAGAGAACATCGCTCACTGCACAGGGATGTGAGGGGACAGCTGGGATTTAGGAACTCCTTGTGCACTCTCTGTAGGCTGCCTTGGCTTGTCCTGCTGCTCACAGGATACTCAGAGCGTGCAAAGCCTGTGCTGGTGCCTAAAGAGCCAACCCAGAAACAGAGGCTGGACAGGAGGAAGGGAATAAAGGTGGATATTTATTTGAAAGGCCTTCAGAGGCACACCCTGGGCAGGCCAAAGGCTGCACCCAAGATGGACCCCGAGTCACGAGTTCTTCACACTTTTATAGCTTTGCTCCATTTGCATCTCACCCCAATTTCACCAATTAAACTTTAGCTAATGATGGAATTTCCCCTCAGCTTGCCCCCCTTCTCAAGATGCTGGGTTACACATTTTGGGCCTAGGCCGGGCTGGGTGTCCTTGGAGAGCAGCCTGGAGAGGCTTTGTTCTGTCTGTCTCAGCGTGAGAGAGCAGCAGCTCCCAGGCTGCAGGACACTGCAGAGTTACACACTGGGAATGCAGCATTTGAAACATATGAAATATAAAATATGAAATGTAAAAGTTGAAACCCTAAGGCTGGGGACTGCACTCCACCTCTGGCTGGCTTTCCTTGCCCAGTTTCACCCCATTTCCAGCTGCAGTCCCCCTGCAGAGGCATCTCAGTTGGGGCTGGAGGAGGTGAGGAGCAGCAGCGCTCTCTGGGTGCCTCCTCTGTGCCCTCTGCTCACGTGTGGAACTGCAGCATGTGGAAATAATTCCCATTTTCTTCACCTACATGATCAGGTTTAGAGGTTGATGCACTATTTAAGGTTCATTCCATGCTTACAGGGTGGTTTTTCCTGTCTCTTCCATCCAGGTCAATGTTGGGATATAATTCATTCTTGATTCCTGATTCATCTGCAGAGGGAAAGAAGAATGAGATCAGCATTCTTGCAGAAAAGGGGACTGAATTTTCTTTATTTAATTTGTTTGACAGAATACACAGAGGATTCAGATTCTTTACTATTCATCTATTATTTCCAGTGAAACTATCAGACAGGTGAGAACAAAGAGGTTCCTTCACATGCAGAACAGAAATTGATAGAAAAAACCAGAAATAATTACTGTAAATACCCTATTGTGCCTTCGACATATGGCCACTGTAATAAATGGGAAATATTTTGTTAATGAAAGCATTTTGAAGAAAAAAACCCTAATTTTAAACTCCGTTCTAGAAGGTTTTCCCAGTTCTGATGTGAATGAACAGTCCAGCACTTTGGGAACATCCCTCTCCCCACGTGTGCCACAATCAGCGCTCTGGGGATGGGGATGCAGAGCCCCAATCCCAGTGTCCAGAGCCCCAGTCCCAGTGTCCAGAGCCCCAATCCCAGTGTCCAGAGCCCCAGTCCCAGTGTCCAGAGCCCCAATCCCAGTGTCCAGTGACTCCAGACCATTCCCGAAGAGCTGAAATAGTCGAGAAAAATGACTTAACACAGCCAAAATCGGTCAGGGACTGAAGGGATGGCAGGTTGGAGAGAAGGAAAACTTCCACTGACAGCCTTTGAACTTAAATTATTCCTGAAGTCCCTCTCTGCAGGCAAGGAGGGTGAAATTTAACATTTTGCCTAAAGAAATCCCAGAGAAACGTGCTCTAGGTGCCTGTTTGAATGGTGGGATCAGTGCCCAGGGGATTTCTGGGATTTGTGGAGGCACCTGCAGCAGAGGTCAGCAGAGCAGAGGGGTGCAGTGTACGGAGCAGGGGCTGGGAGCTCCAAGAAAAGAGCTTGGAAACAAAGAGGGGAAGCAGAAATCCAGAGCTCTGACAGTGCCTTGGACTGGGGCTGGGAAGTCATCCATAATCCTCTGGAAGACTGGCCTTCCCAAGGAGCCATTGTTCGAGTCCTGGCAGGATTCGTGCCCGTGCTTTCCACGGAAGAGTTTCCCTAATTATTCGAGGTCACGGGGCTGGGATTTAATTGTTGTGAATCCCTCTGGTGCCAAGGGGGAGAAGATCCCACCGCTGGCACCTCGTGGTCCTCAGCCTCTCCATGAAAACCTGCGTTCCTGCAGGGAATTTGGGATGATTTTTCTCCCTCAAAGCTCGGGTTCATATTGAGACAAGTCCCTGGAAGTGGAAACCAGAGCAGCTCCTCGGGAAGGCATTTTTGAGGAATGCTGCCAACCTGTATCTACTGGCCCTGGCTGAGCAGGGGATTCTTTGACAGGCACTGGGAAGGTGTTTTAATTAACATTTCAAGAAAAGCAGGGGGAAGAATAATTCCTCAACTCCTCAAAGGTCAGAAGGTGCCCAGACATCACAGAACTGGATACGGGGCAAGAGCCTAAAGAGACAGGGACCTGTCAGAGCTCCTGGACAGCACAGCCCCTCGGAGGAGTTATTTTCTGTCTGTTATCAGGGTAAATGGAGCTATCAGAGATGAATCTCCTGTTTGGACACGCTCCAGAGATAAGGCAGAGCTGGTGGGTGGTGCTGCTGTTCAGAGGGTTTCTGCTGCTTTGGGCCAGAGCGATGGGGGTGATTAAAACAATGAGTTGTGTGATTATTTTGTAAAATCCTCCCATAAATGGATGGGATCCCTTTTCATGGAGACTTTGGAAAGGTGAACGAGATTATTCTCTGCCAGGCACGGTGCAGGGCACCTCCCATCTTCTGTCATGGAAGAGATAAAAGGGTTGAATTTGCAGCAGGAAAAGCTTTTCAACTCCAGTTCTTGTCCTTCTCCACACAGAGCCCCTCAGCCACGCTGAGCTCACTGAGAGCTCCCCACTGCACTTCACTCGAACTCTGAAACTGCTCGAGTCAGCTTTTGTTCAAGCTGGGACCCCCACATCAAACTGGGTTTATATGAAGGAGGTGGTTTCACCACTGGGAATCTCATTTATTTGGCTGAGCCTGCACATCAAGAAAGGACCACTTTTATTGTGCACGGAAAACGCCTCACACCAAAATCTGAGAGTGCCTGCAAATAGGAAATGCCCCAAAAGTGCTCTTATTAATGGGGTGGGTGGGCTCTGCCCAACCAAACAGCTCCTCAGCACCAAAAAAAAACCCGCAAAAAATATGTAAAAAGTCAATTTATATAAAAAAATAAAAACTCCTTTCATGCTGTTTCAGTGGTGAAAAAGGCATCATGAAGCTTTCTCAAATTTTAAAATTATTTTAGTCAAGCTTCCACTGGATGCAAGGTGGGAATAATAATGAGGCGATGCTATTAAGTGGGAAGTTTTTAGGAGTGGTTGTGGGAGAAGCTGGGAGCTGAATGATGGAACCCAGCTCCCAGCTTCTCACAGAGAACCTGCACACCTACAGGAAGGAATTTTTAGGAAGCTGAAGATGTGACAAGAGCCTTTCGACAGCTCAAACGCTCTTTTGAGTGCCGAAAATAGATCATTTCCCCAATCTCCTTCCCCACCCAAGGCAGCCCAGCTGAGGGTGGGAAGGGTTCTCAGCTCAAAGGTGAAGTTTGCTGTGGCTGGAGGTGACACAAAGGTTGTGGGACAAGAATAGAGCGAGATTAGCTGAGCTCTAATCCCACAGGTGCCGCCGTGGCTTCACCGACGGAGAGCCTTCCATTGCTCCAGGGAAACGTGTTAAACCTGCCCTCCCAATCCTAACTGATCCTCTTCTATCTCCTTTTCTGCCTCATATCAGCATCAGGAACTGTTTTAGTTTTTCCACTTCACCTGCCCAAAACAGAGCTGAGGTGGGATCTGGGAGGAGAGCGAGCCCGAGGCTGAGCGTGGAGCTCGTGCTCAGATCCAGCTGAATCCCAACGCTTGGATGGGGACAAACGGTGCTGGAAACATCCCAAAATGCCAGCAAGAGCAGCAATGCCCCTGTTGGCCCATCAGAATATAAATTATTCCCACCTCTGCAGTGCCTCGTGGGTTTGAGCTTAATAAATTCAGGTTTCACAGGCAGGCAGAGCCCGGGGAGGGAGAGGAGCTGTGCAAGCACCAAATATTCCAGTAAATTGCGGAGGGGAAGTGCTGCCATCCCCTCGGAAAAACAAATGGGAGCTGCAAGCTGCCTGCCTGGTGGGTGGCCAGAGCAGCACGGATCCGTGATCCACAGCCTCCTGGAAAAGCAGAACCCGCAGGATTTAACTCCAGGGCTCTCCAGAGCACGGAACAATCGGGCAGGGTGGAGGCCGCTTCGGAGCAGGCATAAATCTTTCTTCCCCCTGCTCGAATCTCACGCTGATAGCAGCGAGTTTTCTTATCAGCCTCTGATGGCAAGAAACGAGGATCTAGATAAAGTTGTTTATTCCAGTCAGGTATTGGCATGAAGTGAGAAAACACTCCGGGAGACCAGATGTTCCCGAGCTGGCCACCGCAGGCGTTTGCTCAGGAGCAGGAAAAACGATTTTTCCTCCTTTTCCCTGGCCTTGCTTGGCCTGTTGTTATTTCCTACGAGTACCTCGGTGTTTTCCTCCGTCAGCCGGAGCAGAGCCCGGGTCCTCCCCTCCTGCTCGGCTGTTTTCAGGGTGGTTTTTGAGAGCTCTCAACACAAAAGTGATAAATCCTCCTCAGGATGCTCAGCCAGGGGTGATGAATGGAATTTAAACACGCTGTTGGCGATCCCTTTGGCCACACCAAGAACCACCAATCTCACGGAGGATGGTGTTGAGGTAAATTTATCTCCTGTATATCAGGGATTCACCTGGATTTTGCTATTCCCTGGACACCAGAGCAGTGGGAATGGGCAAAGAAATTCCTTTAAGTCCCTATGGACGATCTGAGAGGAGTTGGCAGCATGGGGTGGAAATTTTTGGTCTTTCCCCAAATTCACCTTTTCCTTGGGAGATTCACTGGCAAAGTAGGACAGATTTTGTGGATGACTTTGTTCTTTTGGGGGTTTGCTGGAGGAGGCTGTTTTTTTCCCAGTTAACAATATTTCAGGAGCAAAAACCCAATGTGAAGTGTTCCTTGATCTTGATCAAATGTTGACTCTATTAATTAAAAAACCGAGCGGAGCTGGGCGGCCTCATCTGTCTGCAAAGCATTTGCAGTCTCCAAACATAACAGGAGATAATCAAATGTCTACAAAATCTCCTCCTTTAACCTTTGGATGAGGAATTTTTTCCAGCCTGGCTGCACCTGAAGCCATCAGGACTCAGCAGAGAGGATCCTTCCATTGCGAGCAGCAAAAAAAAAAGCTTCGGAAAGCCCTTCATTAACCAATCTGAAATGAAAGCATTCAATCTTAATCCTGTCATCAGGGTTCCCTAATTAAGGGAAGGGGCAGATTTATGAGGCTGCTATTTTTACCCCGAGCCCGGCACGCTCGGTGCCGTGGAAGTGATGTCAGGGCTGGCCGAGCCAACGGGAATTGTGTTTGCAATATCCCAGGAGAACTCCCGTGTTCTCCAGCTCCCACAGCACCTCCCCAGCCTCTGGCTTCCAGCACAAAACCTCAGGCAGGGCTCCAAGGGACTGACACGAGCTCGAGCTGCAGCTTTGTTTTCCTTTCACCTTTCCATGGCTTTTCCTGGTTATTGCCATGAAATCCCAATCTTTTGCGAGCCCAGAGGAAGGCAGGGGGGTGAATTTTCTTCCTGATCAGGTTGGAACAAATTTTAGAGGTTCCTATAAAGTCATCAGACATTACCCAGGTTTGCAGTGGTGACAGAAATTGGGATTAGGAAGGAGAGAATGGGAGTGCTGGGCCACCTGTAAATGGATAAAAGTGAATTCAGATGACAACAGGCAGGGAATTTGTAGGAGACAGCCGTCCCTTCTCAGCCCCTTGGCAGTGTTGGCACCACTTCTGTGTCTACCACAGCATTTTTTGGAGAAACTTCCTCATAAACAACTTGTTGGGACAATGAGGGATCTTTAGGAGCATCCATGAAGCAGCCTCATCCCATTCCTTCCCTCCTCTCTTTGTCTTTAGTGATGCTGCTGGGAGCGAAGAGGAGAGGGGAAAGGTCCACATTTCAAATTCAATTCCCCAAAAAAGTGACAATCTTAAATTCAAAAGGCAAAGAATCACCCCAAAAATCAGACAAACCCAAAACCAAAGGAAAGAAACCATTAATCCAGTTTCCAGAGGACAAAAATCCAAGCTCCGAGTGCTTTCAGGATTTTGTTCTCACCATGTATTGATGGAAAGCTTTTAGCTTTCCCCCTATATTTAGCATTGCAATAAATGTTCTGCATCCCCACGCTGCCATCAGTGCTCATTTAAAAGCTTAAATAGCTGAATTTATGACAGGTTTTCTTTCTGATGCCACTGTTTTCATGCTCATGAATTATAGATCCAGCTCTAGAGAGAGTGGTGGTGTCAGAGAAAAAACTGATCACTTTATGAAGAGAAAAAATAAGATAGGAAGAGTGTGACAATGGACAAATTTATTGACTGGGGGGGAAAGGCTCTTTTGTGGAATCTGTCAGATTTTGCCTTTTTCATTCTGAGGGGAGGAGCAGGGATTTGATTTCTGACAGCAGCCCAAGGAGCAGGATAAATGAATCCCTGGCCAGATCCCTGTTCCCTTTTCCAGCAGGGATGACCCCTCACTTCACTCAAATTTATCAGGACCTCTCCCAAACGAAGCATTTCTTTGTGGATTCAGCCCTGGCCACTCTCCACAGCCAGAATTCCACATTTTACTGCTGCTGACCAGCATTTCCCTGCTGTACCTCCACTCCTCCTTCCAGGGGACCCTGACAGCAAGGAATTCCTCTCCTGGAATTCCTCCCATCAGCTGTGCTGGAAGAAGTGGGCAGATTTTGGCACATCGAGTCTCACACCATGCTGAGGAAGAATAAAACGTTGAAGTTATTTTTGCGGTGAAGTTTGGAGCACAAAAATGCTGTCAGTTATCTAAAGGCTGTCTTGTGTCTTATTCCCTGCACTTCCACAAGGTGTTTTACTCCCTTCAAAATGAAATTTGTGAATGGCGCCAGGGGTTTTGTTGTGTGAATGTGTTTGTGCTTCCTTATTTTCTCCTCTCACACGAGGAATTGTGCCAAATGCTCCTTTTTCCCTTCTCCACCTCTTCCAACCCCCCATTCCACATTAACTGACAGCCTTTCATGTCCATACTCTGGCAGTTTCTCCCTCATTCCAGGAGGAAGGAATGCACAGGCCAGATAGCCCAACACAGCTTTGCAAAGACTTTAAGCTGCTTTTCCTCTTGTCAAACCAGCCTAAAATAAATGTATTCCACACCTATAGCCTGAAAAATTTTTACAAGGCGAGGCTCTCCTGAAGAAGGATAAATCTCAGTGGAGAGAAGAATGCAAAGCAGTAAAGTTGTGTATACAGCTGAGGGCAGAGGCATGAAGGGCTGGCGGATGAACTATTTTCTGGTTGTTTCCTCACCCAAAAACCATCCTCTTCATCGAAGCCTGAGCAGCTTCCAGGAACAGAGTTTATCCCAGTGCCTGCTTCTGACAGAAGTAGCTTTGCCAGCCTGACCTTCTCCCTAAATCCACTCAGCATGGCCTGGAAAGTTTTACTTTTTTTTCTTGCTGTTTCCTTCTGTTCTGTCAGTTTTAGGGCAAGAGAATTATCCCTACTGAGTGATCCAAAAATTGCAATGAGGAGAGGGAGGGGAAAGAGGCAATGAAAGCAGTTGGAGAATTAAAATATTAAAAAATAAGAAGGGCCACCTAATTCTGAGGAATGAAATGTTGTGTTGAAACAAAAAATCCAGGAGTTTTGTCCAGGAGTTATCCCAATAAATGGTGACACAATTGAATTCCTTCCCTCCTACCATCCGTTATGTTGGGAGAAGTGGGCAGATTTTTGCACTCTGAGTCTCACACCAAATCGAGGAAGAATGAAATATTGAAGTCATTCTTGCTGGTGGGGAAGGTGAGCTGAAGAAGCCTTTTGGGGTAAATCTGCAGGTTCCTAAGAGGAGGGGAGCCCAGCAATGCCATCACTGCTCTCACCCCATGGTTTGCTCTGGAGGGCTCCAGGTGACGACCCCAGAACAAACAAACAAAGAAACCTCACCCAGAGTTTTCCATGAGACTCCTTCACCCAACATTGCCGAGTTTTGGGTTGCATCAGCCCCCACTGTGCCTCTGGAAACAGCAAATAATCGAGGGACGGAGTGAAGCTGATCCTGACCATCCCTTTTTTGTCTGTGTGCGGCATCCAAGCAGCACCTCACAGTGCAAGATCTGAGATTGCTTCCCCAGGATCGATGGGCTTGGTGATTTCTCTCTCAGCACTAAATCCTGTGAGGCTGCTCCTGTTTCGGGGGTAAATTGCATTTGTCAAGTCCACCTTTTGTCTCCTGCAGAGCTGGCGGGGATTGATCTTTGCAAGGAATGTGCTGGGACTTGTGGAGGCATTTTGGGGGCTGCCGGGTGAGCTCCTGCCAGCAGCTGATGGAGAGTCTGGAGCTGCTGCAGCTCATTTCTCTCCAGCACACACCCACGACATTGATGTGTTACCGTGAGTTCTATGGGCAGTGGCAAATATTGACCAATTCCTGATGCTTAAAATGGGGTTTTTTAGGGGTGTAAACACTCTGAGATTTTGCTGGTTCTTTATGAAGGAGAAAAAAGGGCTAAAAGCTGGAAGAGGCAGAAGAATTTGGTGTAGCAAAGCTTTGCAGAACTCATAAGAGCAGTGCTATGCTCCAGGGCTGCCCTGTGGTTGGGAAAGGCACCTCCAGCATCACTGAGGTTCCCTCACTGCCCCAGGGACCTCATCTGGGCCCGTGGCACCTCCTGAGCTTGGAGCCAGCCCCGTCCACCCTCCAGCCATGTCCGAGGAGCTGCCGGGCGCTGGTTTGGCAGGAGGAGCCTCCAGGAGACAATGGATGGCTGGAGAACAAATGAGGAGTCACAGAGATTACTGGAGGGGAAGCTGATATTTGAGATGGGCCCAAACTGAGTCAGGATTGTTTCGAATTCCTTCTGTGCCTTTGCTGTGTTTTCTCCTCCGGTTCTGCAGCACCACCCGTGTTCCTCAGGCTTTCAAACCGGGATGAGCTTGGCAGCAGCGGTGCTGGAAGTGCTGAAAGCCCTCAGCTCCTCAGAAGCCCCTCCTGAATCCAGGCACGGTTCCACTGGAAACCAGCCTTTGATTCACCAAAAGCTTGACGTGGCCAAGATGAAACAATTTGGGGTTCTGCGGGGAAATAACGACTCCCAAAACTCTTCCAACCAGCCCTAAGCACTGCATCTTCTGCAATGATGAGCTGCTGCCTCTTAATCAGCCCCAAGAAGGGCCAGATTTGATATTTTGCTCTGTTGTGAACAAGTGATGGTGGCCTGAAAGAAATGCTTGTGGGTGGCTGAATTAGTCCTTACAGATGTATGAACTAATTTGGGGTAATTGTCAGTTAATCAGCTTGGAAAACGAAGCTTGGGCATTTCTGGAGAACTGCATCAACAAAGCCAGAAAGAAAGCATTTCTGATATCTTTAAGGTAAAAGAATAACAAAATTAAGTAGGGTATCAAAGGAATTTTAGGCTAATTTTGCACATCATCAAAAGCATGGCAAGAGGGAAGAGAGGCAGTGTCCCAAATTTCTCCTGGGAAGCAAAATCTTAATTACTCCCTGCCCCTAGAGCTGGATATCTGAGTAATATCAGTAATTTATTACTGATGTCTGCACTATCAGCTGTACCTGTGACTGCCTAAGGTGAGGGAGTGAAAACCAGACAGAGTGGAGGAGATTTTCAGGGTTATTTTTAGAAAAGAAAACTGAAATCCAGCTCCCACTCTGACAGGCACTTCCATGGGTTTGGAGATGACTGTGTGGAAATCTGTCCCCTCTTAAGGAAGCAATAAAATCCCACTGCTCGTGATTAGCACTTCATTGACAGCCCCTGGCTCTCACCAGACTCTGCTCAGTGCTCTGGGTGCTCCCAGCACACCTCATTCCCTCCCGCCTCCCGGAATTCCTGTTTCCATCAGGGAAGGTGATTTCCATCAGGGAAGGTGATTTCCCTCCTGTCAGACATGGCTGGGAGTTGTATTTAATGGATTCAGCCCTCCACGCTCGGAGCTGTCTGCCTTTCAGTGGGAGGGTGTCGCTGAAATTCCATGTTTTTGTAGGATAATTGGATCCTTTTCAGGAGGGCAGCCCATCAGCATCAATCAGTTTGACTTTCCCACCTCTCTCGAGCTGCTCCGTGCTTGGTGCAGGAGCCAAGGACTCGTGCTGGATGGAAATTCCTGGGTGGAGATGGGAGCAGAGGCCTCCTTAGCAGGAGCTGAGCACAAAGATCCGCGTTGGTGGCAGTGTGATTGTGTTTTATCCATGTGGATTATCCATGAAAAGCTCAGCTCATTCCCAGGGTGAGTTTGGAGACAGGAGCAGCAATGTCTTGGTGAGGGGTGGGATTGGGAGGGTTGGAATAGTCCCTTTTATCCATACAGAACATGAGCAATTCCAGCTGGAGCAGAGATGTGCTGTTAACACTTGGGCTGGTTTATGGGGTGGAATTAAAGACCTCCACCCCTTTATCCTTCAAGGAATGCTCCGAAGAGGTGAGGAGGTGACTGCTTCAGCTGAGGAGGTGTCAGGAGAAGAACAAACGGCACTAAAATGACGATGGATGTAGTTAGGATGGATATCAGATAACTTCCAGTAGTCTGGGCAGGAGGAGTCTGAAACTCCCTTCTACTGGGAGCACTGGGAGCACTGGGAGCACAGAGACTGGGAGCACTGGGAGCACAGAGACTGATGGTTTGGAAGATACAACTTAACAGAGTGAGAAAAGGTTTATCACAGAATCATGAAATGGTTTGGGTTGGGAGGGACCTCAAAGCCCATTCCCTGCCATAGGCAGGGACACCTTCCACTGTCCCAGGCTGCTCCCAGCCCCGTCCAGCCTGGCCTTGGGCACTGCCAGGGATCCAGGGGCAGCCACAGCTGCTCTGGGCACCCTGTGCCAGGGCCTCCTCACCCTCACAGGGAACAATTCCTTCCCAAATTCCCATCTAACCCTGCTTTAAGTCATTCTGAAGCCATTCCCTGTGTCCTGTCCCTCCATCCTTTGTAAACAATCTCTCTCCATCTTTCCTGTAGCTCCTTCAGGCACTGCAAGACCACACTGAGGTCACCCCAAAGCTCCACTTCTCCAGGCTGACCAATCCCAATTCTCCCAGCCTTTCCCCAATTCTGATCATCCTGGTGCCTCCTCTGGACTCCCTCCCACATCTCCGTGTCCTTCCCGTGCTGGGACCCCAGTGCTGGCTGCAGAGCCCCAGGTGGGGTCTCACAGGGGGAACAGTGCAACACAGACCCTGTTCCACCCCATTTCTGCGGCCGTGCTCATCAAATAACTGAGATTAACTCCCCAAATCATCCCCACCCTGCCCGTGCCCTCTCCTTCTGTCTCTCTCTGCTGACTCCTGGGCCCTTGGAGATTTTCTCTGGCACGTGTGGTATGCTTTGTTCCGAGGGCACCTCTAATCCCAGCTTTCCCTGGCTCACACTTGGGGCTGCTCTCTAATGCCCCACTGATGTGGAAGAGAATGAATGCACAGCTCACACAAAAGCCAAGGAAGGCTCCTGCTGCAGGAATGTGCTGGCACCGAGCCACCAGACTCAGACTGAATGTACAGGAATGGGCAGAAATGGCCAGTGGTTGTCCCCTGAAATGCCCAGGAATGCCACCAGGATCCCGGGTAGGCCCGTTACATAGCTGGGTGTTATGTGTGTGAATCTGCTCAGAGTCCTTGCTCTGGGCAGATAATTGGTATGAAACAGGTTTTTGCTGTTCCTTTTTCCTTTCCATCCCTGCTAAAGCCTCCCAAGCCCCACATTTTGCCTGGTATTTATCACTGCCTGGGTGGGGATCATCTCTGCTCTTGTCTTTTTCCCCCCACTTTTCATATATCCCAAGAGCATCAGGCAGGGCTGACATCCCCTCTAAATTCTATGATCCACAGCAGTGACACCTCCGAAATTTTATGAACAAAAACCCCACTAAAATTACCTATTTTCAAGTTTATGGACATAACAAAGGCAGAGTTAGTGCTGGGTCCAGCCTGAGAGAAGATGCCACAGCAAGTCAGAAAATAAAACTCACTGCCCTCTGCATTGCACATCCCAAAGAGTCCAACTTCCAGCAGTTTTTCCTTCGTTTTTTCCAGAACGCGCCGGAGATTTTTTTAATTTTTTTTCTTAAAATATTCAAAATAATTAGTCCCTCTTCAGCTGCAGGAAGGATGAAGTTTCAACTCCTGCTAGAACCCAGCCAGCAGAGCAGTGCTGAGAACATTTATTCTCAATAACCCGGTCTAGGGGCCGGCTCTTTTTTTGGGATCCACAAATCTGCTGCTGCTTTGTGTTTTTGCTGTGGGAACGCACAGGCCGGGAATCAATGGAGCTGCAGTGGAAGTTTACGAGCTCCTGGGGAGCCTGCAATGCCTTT
This sequence comes from Pachycephala philippinensis, assembly GCA_013397055.1. Classification (NCBI taxonomy): domain Eukaryota; kingdom Metazoa; phylum Chordata; class Aves; order Passeriformes; genus Pachycephala; species Pachycephala philippinensis. The sequence continues at coordinate 224,077 of VWZT01010547.1, read as the reverse complement.
GTGTCTGTGATCAAACCCCTCTTCTCTGTCAGCAAATGCTGAAATTGCTGGAGACGGCCTCGTGCTCCAAGGGAGCTGAGCGGGAAGCAAGTGGAACAGCAGTGGGGATGGAATCCCACCTGCACAGAGCTCGTCATGGATCATGGACACTGAACCTCCCAAAAACAGTTGTCTTCGCAAGGAAATAAAAAGAAAATGTTTTCTGTTCGCGTTTTGCGTTCCTGTGGGTGTTAGAGCTTGAATTGGGCACTGCTGGGGAATTGTGGCTGTTTTTGGGTGCCTGAACAGTGAAATGGGTACAAAGATCCCAGAACCCCTCACCCAGCGATTCCCTGGGCTGGTGCAGCCACAAAAGGTGTGACAAAGCAAGGACAGGAACTGGGGGAATTGATTTCTGCCTTTCTCCTGATGCCTTAGGTTTTAGCT
>VWZT01010547.1:171939-214827 GCA_013397055.1 Pachycephala philippinensis | reverse complement strand
ACACACACATCACACCCATCACACACACACACATCGCACACCCATCACACACACACACACACATCGCACACCCATCACACACACACACACACACATCACACAGGTCACGCTCTCATCACACCCCCTGCAGCCCCGTTATCCCGTTTTGATGCAAGAGGAATAAACATGGATCCTTTGTGATTTCTGCCCACGGAGGTTATTTACAGCCCCGTAACCGGCCTGGTCACCAACACCCTGCAACAGCCACTTGGACATGGTGTTTTCATTAAGCATTTATGGCAAAGCAACTGCAATTAATGATTCATCAATCCTCTTGCATTACAGCACTACCCAGAGCAGGCATTGACCTTGGGTCAACTTTCCTTTCTCTATTCTTGTTTTCTGAGGACAATGACGAGCTGGAGTCAGCTGTCAGTGAAAGTGTACACCCTGCTTGTCCCTGGGCTTGTCCGAGTGATTTTGGTGTTGATGGAAGCATTTTGTTTGGGACGTGGTGTTTGTTGAAGGTGGAAGGGCCTGAAAATTAAACTATAAACTGCAAGTTGGTTTGGGGAGACCTCCCAGACTCGTTTTCACCCTGATTCAGTTATTTCAGATAAAAATGCACTTCAGGCAGCTCACTGAGAGAAAGGTTGGTTGGTGAAGGAGATGAACCCTGGTTCCCCAAAGTACCTCCTTCCCAAAATGCTGCACCCAGCCAGAAGGAGGAGGCCAGACAGTGCTGCTGGAATGTCTCCAAACACTCATCTGAAGGAATTTCAGGGGTTGTTTCATTCTGGAGGGACATCACACCTCAGCCCAGAAATTGTTGACCTCCCTCATCCACCTCCATCTCCGGTCAGGAAATTTGGAAACAGCGCTGAAAGCAAGGAATGAGGTTGGAGATCTGAAATGATCCAGTGAAACAATGGCATTGGGAGTATCAAAAAGAACTTGTCATGATTGGGTACGTCCAGATTTTGCAGAGCATTTGGAAATGAAGTCGTGTATAAATTCCCTTTCTGAGAGTGCCCATGGGATTGGGTTTTTCCCAACAAGGAAAACAGGAATTTTCCCTTTCTGCTGCAAACTGCTCCAAGCCACCTGGGCTCAGCCCAGCTTGGACTCTGCTCTTTGGGAAGGAGGGGAGAGGGATTGACCCCTCTGTTTGCTACAACCTCACCAACTGCTACACTGCGAGTCCTTAAAATCACACCTGGAAATTCCCATTTACTCATCGAGGGAGTGAACAGACTTCAAACCATTCCAGCACTTTGGAGAAGCCCGTGTTTCAGCATAGCCATGTTTTGGCTCAGAGAAAAGTCCTGATCAATCCATGGGTGTATTTTTCCCTCATTTTTCAGCCCTGGGGTGTTTTTTCCCCTTTTCTGGAAGCTGTGAGCACGCTCAGGCTGTGCAGCACACCCACAAACTCTCGTTTGCAGAGGGTGGCTGATGGTTTCCGGAGCGGTGACAGAAATGTGTGGGACACAGATGAGCTCTAATATATTTGATGAACTTCAGCACAGCTGGCACAAATTCTGCCTCTCTGAGGTTGTGGAGAGGGGGTTTTGCTGGAGCAGGAGGGCAGTGGGAGCTGGGACAAGATTTGGGATTGGGGTTTAAGATAGAAATTATTTGGGACAATGGTTTTGTGAGAAAATGCTCCTGTGAACCTTGTGGGAAAAACTGCCCCCTCCCCATGAATATTAAATCCTCAGTGCACAAAATCCCCTCGTCCTTCTCTCCACTCTTGGATTTTCCAGGTATTCAGGGTTGAGGGGGGTGAGTTGCTCAGACCCAGCTCGGAACACCCTCCCCAGGCTGCAGGATTCAGGGCAACGCTCCTCAGCCTTTCCCTTCCCAGCTGGAGGTCGCGTTTGGATCATCCAGGGAGCTTCTTTGGTCACTTGAGAGCTAAAAAGCCTCCTCAGAGGGTGATTTATCCCCCCAACCTGAATGAAACATCCCTTTATATCCTAACTCCCTCCAGAAAGAGGCTGGAACCACCTTGGACACCACATCCAACTCTCAGATGTTTAATATTTAATAAAACCTTCCTGGATGTCCTCGAAAGGAGGCCACACATAGGACCTCAGCTCTCACAAACACATATTTATAACCTAGAAATTCTGTTGGTTTTCCTTTTTTCCCTTTCCCTGTTTACCTGGGAGCTGTCAGTCCCATGAAATGGAAGGTTTTTCCCCCCAGTCCCCAGCCCCGAGCATTCCCCTGCTGTTTGTGCCCAGGCTGCCTCTCCCCAGGGAGCAGCGATAACGTTTTGACTTGTGACACGTGCTTCCTTCACAAGGATATTTTCCAGGCTGACTTTTCCCCAGCCACCTCATAAAAATGATCCTTTTTTTCACTCGAAACGAGTTGTTTGAACTGGTGGGGGCTGCTGGAGGCGGCCGGGGCATCGTTTGAAATATGTCTTGCGATTAAAAATGAAAAATAGAATTCCAAAGTAATTAACATGTGTGTTATTGGATGTACGCTGATGATTACATTATAGAACTGGTTATCAAAGGATTACAGTTAAGAGGTTTAATATTCTCCAGCTGATCCTGGAGCAAATTAATCTGCTCTGACCTTTACTGTTCTTTGTTATGTCACCAGAGTATCATTCAAGCTACATCATCCCTCTCCCCTCTCAGGAAAGCTAAAAAAGGAAGGAATTTCAAAAATTTGTCTTTTTAGGGGAAAGATTACCAGAGCAAAGTTTTGCTGGTTCATCGTAAGTGATCAGCTGAGACACGCAGATCTGAATGGCAAACTCTGGAATCTCTGCACAGATTGGTGTGAGAACAAGAAAAATCTGAAGGAATCCTTTCCCTGCACAAGGATAAGTTCAGGAGTGGATAAAATGGGAGCTGTGGGTGCCATGGATTGTGTTAAATGTCCCGTCCCTACAAACAAAGCAAATCCTGAGGCCAGTCCTTCGAATCCATCAGGTTTAATCCCCCAAGGTCCAGATGAAAACCCCCCCCCAGTGAAGAATTCCTGTGTCCCAGTGCAATCTCCCAGCCATGAGGTCATTCCCAGCATGATGGATTAAAGCCACGCTCCTGCTCCTTCAATCCCCCAGACTCCAGCTCCACAGATAAGGAGAGCTGCACCACCACACATCCCTGAGCTTTTTGTCTGACTCAGCAGAGAACAAAAGGCTGAGCCAATTACACCACTGACAGCTGCTTTTCCCATACTTTTGCTCCTGTCCATGTAAAGGAATTTTCACAGCTCTCAGAAGGGCACAGTGGTCACGGATCAGGGCTGGGAGGATGGATTTTTGGGCTGGAAGGATGGATTTTTGGGCTGGAAGGATGGATTTTCCTGCTGGAAGTGTTAAAAGGCACCGGTGCCGAGAGTCAAACACGGGATCAAACACACCCTGCCAAGGACAGGCGCTCCAGGGATCTGTAAAACCAGGGACCATCCAGGAAACTCTCACAGAAACGAGGCTTGAGCCAGCTCTGAGAACTCCAAACTCTTTGTGGAGAAGTCACAGGTGCACAAAGCCCAACTCCAATTCCAAGGAGATGCAGGGGGAGGGAATTTCCTGCTTCGCTCCCTCCATGGCATGTTGTATTTCCTTCTGCTGCTTCCTGGGCACTCCATCTCCTGAGCAGGAATTTGGGGGTAGAAAAGCTGATTTTTTTCTAGATTTTCGCACCTTCTCACTCAACATCAGAGCAGTGCCATTCCTCCCCCTCCCTGGAGGGGAAAGGTCTTTAAAGAAAAAGCTTTATCCATCTGACACCATTTTCACATTCCCATCCAGATTTTCCACCAGAGCAGCTCCCACTTTTCCCTTCACCTCACTCCTCTGCTTCAGTTTTCCTCCCTGCTCTGGATTTGGAATCATTAGGTAAAAGGACATAGCCTTTCCGTCTCAGAACAAATTGCTCCTCTGAATTTCTCATTCCTGAGGAAGGTAATATTCGTGTTTCCTAGGAAACTTCAAGCACTGCTCACTGCAAACATCATCTTGGCATATTTGAGGAATTAAGGCTTCTCTTCCATCACAGGAAAAAATTATAATGACATTTATCAAATCTATTTCTCTGTAGCATCTTCCCAGAAAGGGAATTAGACCCCTCATTGTTCCCTTGGATCTGCTGAGCCCTTGATTTGAAATTATTGCAGATACTTGAATTTGGAATTATTGCAGGCATTTCAGTTTGAAATTATTGCAAATATTTCAGTTTGCAATTATTGCAGATATTTGAATTTGAAATTATTGCAGATATTTGAATTTGAAATTATTGCAGGTATTTCAGTTTGAAATTATTGCAGATATTTCTATTTGAAATTGTTGCAGATACTGTAATTCAAAATTATTCCCTACTGCAAAAAGCACCTTCCTGGTGGCACTGAGGAGTTGTGTCACCCCCAAGGCTCCGGAGGAACTTTTGCTGAAGTAGGGAAGGCAAAATGCTGGTGTGATCCATATCCTGATGAATATTCTTCCAAGAAAATTCCAGGAAACTTCTGCCTGGAATTCAGGGCAATGCTCCTCAACCTTTACCTTCCCAGCTAAAGCTTGGATTTGGGTCTAAACTGATCCTCCAGGGACATTCTTTGGTCACTTGAGAGCTAAAAAGCCTCCTCAGAGGGTGATTTATCCCCCCAACCTGAATGAAACATCCCTTTCTACCCTAACTCACTCCAGAAAGAGGCTGGAGCCACCTTGGACACCACATCCAACTCTTAAATATTTAATATTTAATAAAACCTTCCTGGATGTCCTCGAAAGGAGGCCACACGTAGGACCTCAGCTCTCACAGACACGTATTTGTAAACAAGAAATTCTGTTAATTTGCCTTTTTTCCCTTTCCCCGTTTTCATGGGAGTTGTCATTCCTGTTAAATCGAAGTATTTGCATTTCAAAACAGAGAATTCCCAGCATTTATTCCAGCGGGGCGTGGACACATGGAACCAGGTGTGGAGAACTCCGAAGGGGAAGTCTGTGCTCTGTGAAAATCACAGGATTTGGGAGGACACCCCAATGTAGGATCCTCCAGTGGTGCAAAATGTTGAAAAAATGAGGATTATCTGCAGCTTCCACTCCTGATTTGTCCAAAAGGAGTTGATTCCCAAGTTCCACCATGTTCCCATTCCCAAGTTCCACCACATTCCCATTACCAAGTCCCACCAAGTTCCCATTCCCAAATCCACCACATTCCCATTCCCAAGTCCCACCAAGTTCCTATTCCCAAGTCCCACCAAGTTCCTATTCCCAAGTTCCACCACGTTCCCGTTCCCAAATCCACCATGTTCCCATTCCCAAATTTCACCACGTTCCCATTCCCAAGTCCCACCATGTTCCCGTTCCCAAGTTCCACCACGTTCCCATTCCCAAATTTCACCACGTTCCCATTCCCAGGTTCCACCATGTTCCCATTCCCAAGTCCCACCACGTCCCCATTCCCAAATTTCACCACGTTCCCATTCCCAGGTTCCACCACGTTCCCATTCCCAGGTTCCACCAAGTTCCCATTCCCAAATCCACCACATTCCCATTCCCAAGTTCCACCACGTTCCCATTCCCAGGTTCCACCAAGTTCCCATTCCCAAACCCACCACGTTCCCATTCCCAAATTTCACCACGTTCCCATTCCCAAGTCCCACCACGTTCCCATTCCCAAGTTCCACCATGTTCCCATTCCCAAATCCACCACGTTCCCATTCCCAGGTTCCACCACGTTCCCATTCCCAAGTTCCACCCTGTTCCCGTTCCTCTACTCCCCCAGCTGTCCCAAGGATTCAGGAGATCCAGGATGTGGGAGAACCCTGAGCTCTTTGCTGGGTAACGAAATCCTGGGAACTCTTAAGCTACAGAATGAGAGCCACAATGGAGTTTTCCACATTTTCCGCCCCAATTTCCCATTTATTTCATCAATTAATGGGTCTTTCCCCAACATACTGCAATTTCTGGAAGTGGTGATGCTTCACACACATCCCACTCTTCGTGGGAGCAGAACCAGGGCTACACAAAAATTTTAGTGGGGGCAAAAAAAATCTCTTTTAATAACTTTTATCCAAAAAAGAGATGGAAAATTTGCTTTTTTTTCTGGGATTATCCTGCTCCTGCTGAAAAGCAGCCCCAGCAGGACACTGGTCCCCAGCGTTCCCAGTGCCAGGCTCCAACTGGGAGCTGGGCTTTGCTCCTTTGGGTGCTGCCCACGCTCAGCAAAGTTAATTAAGGATAACAGAACCTCCCACAAACAATGGGGGCTCTGTTCCTTCAGATCTCTGCAGAAATAAATACTTTATTCCTGAAACCAGAGCTCCCAAACTGATTTGCGTTACAGAAGCAACTTTCCCTTATAATTAATTGATTGATTACTTAGTTAATTACTCGCTGACGAGATCGCTCAGGTGTTTGATGGTATCGGTGGGGTTGATAAAGATCTCATGGAGTGTTTGGAGCTGCTGGAATCCCTGCTCCAAACAGGGAATGGGCATTTATTTGGAGGGGCACAGAGGGAAGGAATTTCCCCCGCCTCAGTCTGATCCTTCTTTTAGTCAGGGATTTTGCATTTTGTAATTTTTTGGTGATGATTACAAAAAAAAAAAAAAAAAAAGGCAAATATTGTGTAAATTAGGTGAGTTTTTCAGGTTTTCCAGCTTTTCCTTCCTTCTCTGTGGCTCCATCAGGACAGCAGTTCCTCCTCCTCCTCCGGGGAAATTTAAGGTCTGAAAATTCTGTGAATGAATGAATCGATGGCTGAAAGTTTTCATGAATAACTATGCTCCATCTATGTGTTTGTTTATGCTGTCTATATAAAAATTACTTCATAATAACACCTAATTAATTCAAATTCTAGTGCAACATTTGTTGGAATAATTACAGGTATGAAGGCATTTCCTCCTAGAAATGATTTGGGTTTATTTTGCTTCTCGCTAATATTTCCGTAAGAAAAATATCATTATGATAAACATTTAGTTCATTAAAGTTTCACTTTGGATTTTGAGTAGGTTTCACTCCCTGTCGCCAGCTCAGTTTTTGATGATTCATTTCAGAGTAGCAACAGAACCTGCCCATCTTCCAGCAAAATTGACAAAAAATCGTGGTTTGAGTTGAGTGTTTAATCTTGTTAACCAAATAAAGGGGTTTTTGTCATGAATATCAACTACAGCATTTCTAAAAATTGATTCACAGACCCGAATTTAAATGGCCGTCCTTAAAAATGGTATTTTTTAAAATTTCCATTAAATCAGGGATGCACTCAGCTCCCTTTCATTTCACAGGAGCCCAACCAAAGGGTGGCTTTTCTGTAGAGCTTCTTTTGCCCTCTGAGCTCCAATTCAATGTTATCTTTGTTTTTTGCCATGTCTGGCTCACAGTTAAAACCAATAATTAAGAAATCCTACAAAATCCATCTCCCAGCATCTGCTCTTACAGCGAATTTTTAAGGAATTATAAGAAAATCCAGGAATCTTCAGGAATCTGAGCGTCGAGTTTTTCAGGGCTTCCCCCTGGGTTTTAACAGAACATTTCCCCTTTCACCTTTAAATAATCTCCACCCGGGATCACAACGCAGGAGGACATGGAAAAAGGAAGTGCTGGAAAAGCAAGGAAGGTTTATTTCATGGTTGAGCAGCTCTCATTTTCATCCCTAAAATGAAACATAAACTTCGTGTATCTCTTTTCTTCCCTGCATTAAGTGCCCTGCATTCACCTGGGGCCACTCAATACCTTTGGTTTCATCTTTCCAACACAAAAGTCCTTTTTTTCCCCCCTCTTTTCTCTTCCTTTCCTCCTATTCAACTCCAGCAGCACTGGGGAGAGTGGAAAAATTAATTGATTTTCCTTAATGATGTCCCAGTGAGCAGATCAGGTGAACTGTGGGCAGCAGCTGCACTTTAATTTGGGAGTGTGCAATAGAAAATTAGGCACTCATTGGGTTACTGCACCTGAGCTGGGGTTTGGCCCCCTGCCTGAGGGGGTTTAGAAAGATAAAACCGGTTAAAAAATCCAGAAAATTCTAATATCCATGTGAATGGGAAGGAAAGGAGAACGGAGATCATCCTGATTTGTTTGGAAAATAATATGGAAGTTAGGACTTAAGGAAGTGCAGAAAAGTTAAGTTTAGAGGTAATTAAATGTCATTTTTGCACTTGGTGGTGTTAAACCCAACCTCAGTGTTCTGGAATCGTCTCAAGTACCAGAAAGTGAAACAGAAACATGGAGGAAAAAACACAAATTTTAAATTACTGCAGAGTAATTAATAACCCAAACTGCCAGGAAAGTATCAAAGTATTAAGATTAAGAGCATTTGGAATCACATTTTTAATTTAAAAAGACAGTTTCAACCCAATGAGAACCTTGATTTGATTTTCACCTTAAAGCTGACAGGGTGCGTGAACATTATTGTTTTGTTTTGTTTCTTCTAATACTCCATGTTAAACTTGAGTCATTTCACTTCCAGGATCTGCTCAGATCCTCTTAGGAAACAACAAAAACCACATTTTAGGTGTTCCTAAAATAGAAAAGTGGAACCAGCGTTTGGCCCATTGGATTTTTCCATTTGAAATCATCGATATTTTGCAATCTGGATGAAGCTGGGGATGTTTGTGCTCCGAAATGTCAGCCAGCATCTTCCAGTTTCACATACTTGTCATCATTTTACAGGCTTCAGGTTCGCATTACAAACTGGCAGCGACGCTTTTCAGGTCATCTAAATATTCTTTTTTTTCCCCCCCTCTCTCTCCTTTACCTAAATTCTTAAATTTCAGAGGAAATCCAGAGGGAAATTGGAATTTCAGCGAAATCTCTCAGCTTGGTGTTGCAGCTGGGCTTCTAAACCAGGTGATGCCTTAGGTTTTAGCTTTTATATTTTTCAGATTCTGTGTTCCCAGTGTGTAACTCTGCAGTGTCCTGCAGCCTGGGAGCTGCTGCTCTCTCATGCTGAGACAGACAGAACAAAGCCTCTCCAGGCTGCTCTCCAAGGACACCCAGCCCGGCCTAGGCCCAAAATGTGTAACCCAGCATCTTGAGAAGGGGGGCAAGCTGAGGGGAAATTCCATCATTAGCTAAAGTTTAATTGGTGAAATTGGGTTGAGATGCAAATGGCCCAAAGCTATAAAAGTGTGAAGAACTCGTGACTCGGGGTCCATCTTGGGTGCAGCCTTTGGCCTGCCCAGGGTGTGCCTCTGAAGGCCTTTCCAATAAATATCCACCTTTATTCCCTTCCTCCTGTGCAGTCTCTGTTTCTGGGTTGGCCTCTTCAGGCATCACAGGTTCAGCTCTGAGGCACTGAGGGACAAAAAAGGCACCTACAAAGCACAAAGATGATCTGAAAATCATGGAATGGTGTGGGTTGGAACGGACCTTAAAGCCCATCCTTAAATCCATGGTCAGGGACACCTTCCACTGTCCCAGGTTGCTCCAACCTGGCCTGGGACACTTCCAGGGATGGGGCAGCCACAGCTTCTCTGGGAATCTATTCCTGCATCCCACCATCCTCATGGATTCACCTGGACGAAAGGACACAGGGTTGGACTTGTTTTCTAAATTCTGGAGTGAAGAGTAGCCAATAAATTAGTTTGGAAAAGGTGGGAGAAAAACCTGCACGTGGCTCTTATGCGATCCTGTGTCCAAAGAAAAATCTCTTCTCCAAGAGCTGGAAGTTGCCTTCAGAGTCAAGGTTTGCTCTGTATTTTGAAAATGCATTTTATGGATGTCAGAGGGAATCCTGTGTTCCATCACAATTCCAGCATCTCCCAGTGCAGGATGAGCTTCAGCTTGGGCTCCCCTGACATGTGTGAAGCCCAAATGCACAAAAAAACTGCACCCAGACCCTCAAAACACTTCAAAAGGTTTTCTCTTCTGGAAAACAGGGCGTTGGGTTGGGTTCCTGTGTGAAAGCACTTAAAATCCAACAGCACCACAAACTAGAGCCCTACAAACCACAAATTCCATTTATTCCCTGTTGCTGGAGCCTGTCTGGGAGGGCTGGAGCGAGAAAAAGAGGGAAAACCCACCACATTCTGAGCACCCACAAGAGCAGAGAGGAAAAGGCTAAGGCAGGTCACCTCTCCTGTCCTCCGGCAGAGCAAATCCATTCTCCTGCCCGTATTTATTGCCTGAGCCAATATAAAAGCTTTCCCTGGCCAAATCCCGAGGCTTTTGCTGCTCTGTGCTCCGAAAGTGAGAGGATTTATCACTTGTGCTGTTGTGCTGCCCTGGATTAGCGGGAAGAGCCGCGCTCTGCGGCCGCTGCTGGCATTCCTGGCGTGTGTGGACAGCACAGCTTCCACCCACGAGCCAGGAGCAGAAAGGAGCAGCTTTTGTGAGCAGAGCCTTGGGTTGGGAGAGCTCAGGCTGCAGCTGTGCGGGGCTGGCCCTGCCAAGGAGGGGAAAGCAGCAGCTCGTTGGAATTCCTGCCTTTATCGGACTGGCAGAGTGGAAGGGCTCGCTCCTCGCCACGTTAACTGCTTTGAGTTTGGCTTTTGGAGGAATCTTCTGTAGGGTGGCATTTCCATAATGCCAGTTCTTCCCCAGGATCAATTTTCTTGGGCAGAGCTGCAAGATCTTCATTCCTGTTCTTCCCTTTGTGGCCTGATTTTTCAGGGCAAGGAGTCGCCCCTGAAAGCTCAGCCAGATGTGGCTCATTCCAGGTGAGCACAGGGAGGAATTATCCCAGCAGGAGGCAGGAAAAGGAGTGACAAGATCCCCCTCTGTCCTCATCCCTGGGCAGCAATTCCCAGCTCATCCCTCTCTCTGCCTGCCCGGGGAACATTCAGCCTTTGAACAGAAATGAATTCCGCACAAGGAATATTTTCAAAGGATTTTACAGCCTTTTACAGGATTTTTACAGGGATTCAGGATTAAACACAGCATTTTCCTGCCTTTTCCAAGAAGTCCATCCAGTGCCAGACACGATTCCAAGAGAGACAGGAACATAGGGATGGGTTTTACCTCAGAGGGACAACCAGAGCAGTGTGAGTTAGACTAAGACTAATCAGACCAAGACAGTGATTTCTGTACAAGGATTTGGGGTCTCTCTGAGGTAAAAACCCCATTTCCATACATCAGAGAAGGAGGAGTAGGAACCTTCATCCTCATAAAAATGGGACCAGGAAGATCCAGCCTTATCCAGGGGTGACCAAGGTCAGAGTTTGTTACACCCTCAATTATTTTTAGGTTTCAAGAGAACCAGTTGTCATCTCCTGTACATAATGAAAGGTCAGCTCGGGTGTTAATGTCAATATAAAATAAGGTATAAACCAGTTTTATTCTTACAGAGACTCTTTTTGTGGTGCCAGGAGTCTGATGTAAGAGGAAACGTGATTCAAATGGTGTCACCAAGGCAGTCGGTGCCATCCCAAGGGATCCAGGGGTGTTTATATCATTCCTCTCAGGCTGCAGATCCTCCCTGGAAGGAGTAAAACACAAATATTCCCAGAGAGGGAGCAGTGCGAGGCTCAGTGAGGCTGAGCAAACGCTTTGCTGAGGGCCAGGAGGCACCAAGGAAAGGGGTGTGTGGAGGGAGAAGATGTTGGGAGAAAACCATTCACAAAAGGGGTTGAAATCCCACAAAAACATGGATCTTTGCCCTTGGGAATTATGCACGAATTTGATTCTTCCTCGCACTACAAATATTATCCAAATTAATGACTGAAGGTGATGGGATTGCAGGATAAACTCTTGGTAATGCCCAATTATTGCAAGAAAATTGATGAGTGAGCCAGGAAAAATGTCCTGGACATGGAGCATCCCTGTGCTCCCTCTTTTTCCATGGAAAGGGAGTCTCTGTGCTTTCCTCCTGTGGCAGCTTAGAAGGGCCCCTTTGCTCCAGCTGCCCGAATTTCGGAGAGCAGCTTTCCAAGGCTGAGCTTCCTGCCTTGTGACTGCTGCAAACCCTTCCCAGCCCTTCCAGCCGGGCTGTGCTGATCCTGCACGGGCTGGGACAGCTCCAGAGGAGTCTGCAGCCACGGGGAGCAGAGTTTGGTGAGTCCACCCCTGCCAGGACCCACAGGATGGGCAAGAACCACCAAACCCAGCCCGGAGCTCCAGAGCAGGGCCTGGCCGCTCGCCCTGGTGCCTCTGAGCTGCTTTTGGAAGCCCTGCCCTGCCCAGTGCCAGTGAAATTATCCTAATTAGCCACTTTGAAACAATCCCCAGCGAGCTGCTGGATCCTGATCATTCCCTAGGTCACTGCGAAACAATTTCACACGTAATTCAGATTGCACAAAGGCTCATGAGCTCATAGAAACTCTGACACAGCTCTGTGCTCTCCCCAGTCTGGGTCACATTTGGGGCGGGATAAAAGGCAGATGATGAACCTCCTGTTATTTTTAAAGTCACCCTCGTAGGTATTTTATTGCCCTTCATCTCAGACCTGCATCCCCTGAATAAATAGAAATAGATCTGCTCTTTTCTTTATTCCATTTTCAGATGATGATGAATCAAGCAGGTTCTGCTTGTCAGCTCTGTTTATTGAGATGGACCAAACCCAGACCCCAAACAAACCCAAACCAGAGGAAGTTCAGAGCTGCAGCCAGACCTTTTACCTGTTTTCCCTTCTGAATGACCCAAATCCAAATTTTAGGAACGTTTCCATCAGGTTTTGATCTATTTTTAATTCCTGAGACTCCCAGTCCGTAGCTCAGAAGGAGATAAAATACAGATATAAAGATCTGGCTGTTCCGCCACAACCTTTTTTCCAGGGTTGTGCAACCAAGGCTGTTTTTATGACCACAGTGGTATAAATTAGCCATAAACAGGCACAGGAAGGGGGATTTAGCACCAGGAAGATGGATTTAGCACCAGGAAGATGGATATGACACCTTCAGCCATCATTTTCTGTCTCTAACCCATCCCAGCAGGCCCAGGCCACAACTCTTTCCCAGTAACTTTGCCCTAATCTCCAAGAGCAGAAACAGTGGGAATGTTTCTCCCTCATGGGTTTTGGGATTTTTTGCAGCCCTGAACACGGGTTTAGAACTCCAATTCAGAAGTCTGAGGTCACAAAATTATGGAGCCACTTCTATAAAATGAGGATTGTTGGTCACGGTGATCTCTCACAAGGGGAAGCGGGGACAAAACGTGCAGCTCGTGTTGGATATTTTTCCGGGGATGTTCATTATTTTGTGTCTTGAAGGTTGAATTTTCATCCAAAATCTCAAAAAATAGAAAATTTCAGCAATGTCTGGGAACAGCTTTGGGTTTGTCCAAGGAGGTTTGGAGTGCCCATCCCCGGAGGTGTCCAAGGAAGGGCTGGATGTGGCACTCAGAGCTCTGGGCTGGGGACAAAGTGGGGATTGGGCACAGATTGGATTCAGTGATCCTGGAGGGCTTTTCCAACCTCAGTGATCCCGGGGTTCTGTGATTCCCACCCCGGAGAATCCCCAAACTGGATCCAGGGCCTGGTGTCTTGGTCTGATACTGAGCTTACAAGACCTGACTCAACTCTGAGCACCAGTGGCATCAAAATATGAGGTGAGGAAGAACAAAATCCAAAAGAACTGGAGATTCCCTCTCTCCCCTCTCCCAGTTCCAAGCCTGGTGTTTTTCCAAGAGCCAAAATTTGTGCTGGGCTGACCTCACCTGCACAGTTTTTCAGGCACAGGAAAATTCAGTTATCCAGCACTGGCTTTCATGGTCTTTTTTTCCTCAGTACTTGAATCATAGGAAAAAACTGATGTGCTCCAGGCACCAATGGGATGGGAGTGGGGAAACATGGAAAAAAAAAGCCTTTTTGCCAGGTGGTGACCCTGATCAGCCAACAAACCAACCCAAATTCTGCCAGAATGCCTGGACATGAATTCAGTGTTTGTGTTTTTATGGTCATGTTCCAGCTTTGTTATTGCCTGTTTTTTGTTTAATATTTTGGTATTTGAGGGAATTTTTTCAATTCCAATAGGGCAATGGGACTAGAAAGACAAAAATTTAGCCCAGGGTGACTCTTTTTACTCTCTAAAGGATGCTCTGGCTCCATTTTTTGGGCAGGACTCCATCCCAGACCAGGCTGGTCCAACACCAGGGCCCCGCTGCCCTTTTGGGGAGTTTCTCTTGGTAACTGAATTTAGGAAAATACTCCCTGCTCCCTGATTTTCCAATGGCATCACCAACAGTTTGGGAACAATGACATCTTGTCTCTTTGCAAAAAGAAGTTCCATGCTCAGAAGGAGAATTTTGGATTTTCTGGAGAAGAATTCCACTCAAAACCAGCTCTGGATCGCAACATCCACCATCACAGACACAGAAAGCTTAAACCTCTCCCAAAAATCCCTTGAATCCATCCCACTCCACCTCACAACTGAGAGCAGAGCTGGGCAGGAGAGGTTTTTATTCTAAATTCATCTCAGACTAGATGTTTTGGTGAGCTTGTCTGTTTTATAATAAATATTTTCCCCCTAAAATTATGGAATTGTCTGTTTCATTTCAAGCTCTTTCTTCACCCCAGGCTCCAGAAAGAGCAATGGTTTTTTAATGTGGAAATTTCTTGCACAGGTTCCTTTTGTCCCTTGTGCCAAATCCCATTTTTCAGTTTCTTAAAGATTTATTTATCGATCCTTTTTTGGCCCACCTGATGAGTTACACAACCACATATCACAGAGGGGATGTAACCAGCAGTTTAAAAACCTTACAGAAAGGGCCTGGAAGCAGCCAAAGCAGCTTTATCAGCATCACTCTGATTTATTTAGCACATCCAATGATTTACTGCGGCCTTTGGTTTATGCTCGAAGCATTTTTGAATTCTTTTTGTTCAGCTTTTTTTTGGGTTTTTTGGGTCTCTTCTGAAAAGTCGACCCACGCAGCCACTATTGTTTTCTATTCTCATCTTTTCAAACTTCCAGGGTTTAAATCATCTCTAGTAAATAAAAAACTTGCAGTTGAAACAGGGGAAGGAAAGTTTTTTTTTTCTTTCCAGCTACTCCTGGCCATAAGGCACATTAAAGGTTTGGGGTTTTTTTTCTGCTTTCTGCTTCTGTTTGGTTTGTGATTAAGAAACTACTTGAATGAGAGAATAAATATAAATATATAAATATATATTGCCAGTCTTGGATTCTTTGTAACTTCCAAAACCAAACTTCCTTGAAGTTCCTGACAAACCCCATCAATTTTTTTCCCTTTTCACCCCAAATTTCCAATCTCAGCTCAAGCTGGAAGTGCTGAACTGAGAGAAGGAGTGAGCATTTTAACCCCCATGAGATTTCCAGTCAAATCTTGGCAGCCTGGGGAAAACTAAGCTCAAGATATTTTGGGAAGGCACCTAAATTAATCTTTTCATACCTCTGTCATCCATCAGTGGGATGGACTGTGAAGCTTTGTCCTTCATCAAGGCACTGCCCGGGGCGTTTTTGGGGTCGGAGCATTCCTTTGGTGTTGTTGGGGGGCTGACCCTGCCAGCAGCTGCACAGATGGGGAAGGAGCTGATCCTCCCGTGCCTGGAAAAGCTGGAATTTTAACAGCATTCTTTGTTAGAGATGCTCTGATTTTCACAAACCCTTCTGCAAGCCGGGGAAGGGTGACTGGGCACGGTGGGGATCGGTCACAGGTTGGATTTGGTGATGCTGGAGGTCTTTTCCAACCCTAATGGTTCTGTGAGGTTGGGTCAGCCCTGGCTGAAAGATGGGAAATCAAATTGGAGAAGTGGAAATGATTTATAAAAATAGGTGGCAAAGTCCAGATGAAGACCCAGAGCTCTGGGCTCCTCCTGCAGTGCCACAGCGACCAGAGCATCGTTCCCTGCCCTCTGTGGGGGAAAGCTCCTGGTTCACCTCTCCTGGGGCAGATTTTCCAGGGCTGGCACTGGTGGGACTTTAAAAAATGCTCTCTTGTGATATCTCCACAAGGTTTTCCAAACAAGCCCTTCTCCATCACAAAACCCTTGCTCCTCATGGATTTTGTGGTTCTGCAAAGGTTTTCAGAGCCCTCTCAGAGATTAAATTCACCCCGTTGCTAAAACGCTTCCAGTGCCAGGCATGGACTGAGCAGTTTGCAGGGAAAAACTGTTCCAAGCTCCTCAAGTGCAGCTCTGATCAATTTTCCAATTAATAAATGCACTGGATAACTCCCACCCCTCCCACTTCCAAAGCCATAAACAAGTCACAGACCATCCTGGGGTGGAATCCCAACCAAAGTTCTGAAATCCAGCAAATTACCTCACATTAAATACACTCCTGGTCCACAGAATTCCTCTGCTTTCTGTTTAATTGACGTGTGGCACACAAAAAGATGTTAATTGAATTTTATAGCTCCCAGAAGCTGCCAGGCTGTTAGAGATAATTTTGCTGAGGGGATGAATTAACTTTTCAAACTTTATTTTTTTTTTGGGTTGGAAGCACTGAAGGAGCCCTCGCTTGGAGAGACAACACATTTATTTATTGGCTTTGCTTCCTTGCAGCTAATGGCTGGGTTATTTTGCAGAAAACATGTCTAGCTCTGCTCTTAACTACACTTTCAGTAAAAATCTCATAAAAAAGAGAAAAAAAACCTGCTCACCAACCTCTGAACTTGAGCCTTATCTCAGATTTAATCTCGGTTTGAAATGAGGGCTGACTCCTGACCTCTCTCGGCTGAACCTCCCATCACCTGCCAGAGCTCTTTGGTGGAACCCAGCTCTTATTTCTGCTTGTAACCGAGCCTGACTCTGATTTACAGTAACCCCTGCTAGGAAAGGCTGCCCTGAACTCGGGCTTTGCTGGGCCTGATCAATTAAGGCAGGAAAAGAGCTGATTAGAGCCACTCTGATAGCGGGGCCTATCACAAACCACTCTGCATCGATTTGGGGTGGCCGGGAGGGCTTTTTTTACATGCTGAGTATTGATCAGCACCTACAAATGAAGATATTTGAGAGGTAATTGCTCCTCCTGCATGTTTAAAACGTGGCAGTGCTAAAAGTGTGATCCTCAGTGAACACAGCTCCCTGCCCCAGAGATTTGGGGACTCTGCAGCTTATCAAAAACACTCATCTGGCAAAATCCGTGCCTGGAAGGTGCCATCTGACAGGTCCCTTTCTAATGTCTGTGTCACCAGCTTCAACCTCAGCTGTCAGAAAAATATTAAATTTAAAAAAAAAAGGGAGTTTGGTGCTTTGAAGACAGGCAACTCCTCTTATTTCCTTCCTGCCACTAGGGTGGGCAGGCCCCAGTTCAGGCCCCAGCCTGTGCACTGGGAGATAAATTTGAAAATTATTATATTTATTTCTAGAGATAAATATGTATTTATGTCCTCTCTAATTATATCAGTAATTTCTTGCAAGCTCTTGAGCAGCAGCATTTCTTGATTTCTCATAGATCAGTTTGTTTTGGATCCACCACCAGGGAAAAAAGCCAAACATGGCACTGATAACAGAGTTCATCACTTCTTATCTAGTGAACACCTGTCCCCGTGTTTTCCAGGAAATACAGAAGGCTCGTTGGCAGGTTGATTAGAGGAGCTAATTGCATTTTTATTAATGGGCCTGCTAGATTTTCTTATTAATGGAGTTGCCAGGCCTGCAGCAACCCAGGGCCTGTTTTTGCTTCTTGTTATGCTTTGGGGCTTGGTGTTCATCAGAGGGACAAGGGGAATTTAATTAAATCAAGACTGTAGTCAATTTGGGACTTCTAGTTTAATACAGAATATGGGAAGGAAAAAGAGAAAATTAAAAAGAAAAGGAGATAAAGGGATAACAGAGAGTCACAAAATCACTGAACGGGTGGGATTGGAAGGGACCATGGCAGGGACACCTTCCACTGTCCCAGGCTGCTCCAATGTGGCCTTGGACACTGCCAGGGATCCAGGGACAGTCACAGCTTCTCTGAGAATCTGTTCCAGAGCCTCCCCACCCTCACAGGGATGAATTTCTTCCTAAAATATTTGTCCATGGAGCAGCAACAACATCTCCCAGCACCTCTGCTTCCAGAAAAACCCACAGAAGGTCCCTGATCCAGAGCCAGCCCTTGTCCTGTTTGCCTGTGGAGCCTCCCCGGTGCCAGAGGCAGCAGCTGGCAGAGGAAGGAAGGCTCTGTGGAAGCAGAGACAAAGACAGGCTGTGGTTTTAAACTGCATCCCCCCCATCCCCATGAGAAGGAAATGGAGCTCCTTGTAATCCCCAGGGCCCTCCTGCCTAACTGTGAACGAGCTGCTGAGGCCTCCAGGGAGAAACCCCGGAGTCTGAGGCTGCTCCTAGCCACTGTTTGCATTAAAACCCTGGAGTCTGAGGCTGCTCCTAGCCACTGTTTGCATTAAAACCCTGGAGTCTGAGGCTTCCTAGCCACTGCTTGCATTAAAGTCCACGGTTGTTCCCTGGATTTTATGCAGAAATCTCACTGACGTGCTTGAAGATGAAATCCACCCATTTCTACACAGAACATTTGTTTATTGATTATTTTGCTACACATCTGTTGATGCCACAATTCCGTTTTCCACGGGAGAAAGAGGAAGGACAAAGGAAGAATGGCACGGAGAGTCTGAGGGGAGAATTCCTGATTCTGCCTGGGAACGGGAGCTGAGCAAGCAGGAAACAAAACCTTCTGTAGAAATACATCACAGCTGTATTCCCAAATCGTTCATCAGCAAAACCCTGCATGATCTGATAAAAAAGATTTGATAAGGAATCCTGTCAGTTGGACACAAGTTTCACTCATCCAGGGCCCTCATAAACAATTCTTATTTTTGAATTAATGAATAATGTTTGATAAGCTGCCTCCACCAAGCCTCACTCGCTGCTGTACCGTGCAAGCACGGAATGTACAATCCTAATTAGCTGCTTTGCCCAGCTACTTAAAATGTGTTGCACATGCCAGCAAACGTAAATACACAATTAGGGCATGCTTAGTTAAAAGGCAAAGCAAGATAAAGCACAACTCTTCTTAGCCAGAACAAAAATCTTCACTATCTTCATCCATAGCGAGGGCCAATTAAGGTGGTAAAATGTGCAAATGAGCTCAGCTGATTATTTAGGGTTTGGAAAGCAGTGCCAGGCTGGGAGGTCCAGCACGGAGTGTGTTGAGGAGTGGGTTTGTGATTATTGGTGCTGGGAGCTGCTGTCTGCACGAGTGTGAAAATAATCAGCATTACGGGGTTGTGGTGCCAGGACAGCGAGCACAGGAGATCTCCATGGCAGATGAACCCTATTAAACATCAATTGTATCAGCTGCTTTGTGTGGCTGGGTGTCTTTCTACTCATATTTAGGGAGTAAATAAAATTCAGCTCATTGTCAGCTCAGTTTAACGACCAAAGTTTGAGGGAAAAATGGAAAAAGGGTTTTTTCCTTCTCTCTTTGAGTGTTTGCCCATTCCCTATCTAGAAACACTGCATTTCCCAGTGCTCCAGATTGCCTGGGATTGGGAAATACTTAGAGAGTTAGTGCCAGAGAAGATAAAGAGGAACTTTCTTCCAGGGAATTTGAAGCATCCTGCACTGCACTGAGTGTTTTATTTTCAGGTTGGAGGTGATTCCCCTCAGCCTGAAACACCAGGTCTCCTACAGCAGCCTGACACCTTCTTTGCTGTCAAACACACACGAGGAACTAATTAAAAGAGAGTTTCTTTAACGTCCACTGCAAAGGTTTCAGTTTATACCTAAAGGCAGACTTTGCCAGCTCCAGTTATTCCAGCTTCTCCCAGAATTTGCAGTTAGTCCTGCTTCTCCCAGGATTTGTCCACCTGAATTCCTCGACTCAGGACGCACTGTGGACACCTGGCAGGGCTGCTCAGAGTGGCAGTGACACCAAAGCCACCACCAGAATCCTGGTGAAGACCCTGCTGGGCTCCAGCTGGTTCTCCAGTGGTGGCTTTGTGCAGCTTGGTGTCCTTTTGGGTCTGTCCCTGTGAGGGACATCGGCAGCTCGGCTTCCTGGAGGCACAAACAGGAATGTTGATGTGTAAATAAATAAGTGGAGGCAAAGCAGAGCCTACTACTCATCCTCTCAGTGAAAGCACTGCTGATTACCTTTAAAGCAAATTCATATTTGCAGTCACAGCGGTATTAAAGTTATTTTTAATTAAATAAAATAGCAATAAAGCTTTATTAGTGTTTCATCTCTTTCTCCCTTTCTTCACGTCCTCGTCTGAATTTTAATTGCGGTTTCTTTCCCACACCCCTCCAAATCCGAGGAGGTTCCAGCAAAGCGGAGAGGAGCAATTGGGAGCTAATGACCGGTGCAGTCTGATCCCGGCCCAGATAGGCTGGGTTTGCCTCGTTAAGCGTGTCTGCCAGCCTAGCAAGCTGATTAAAGCCGAGCACATTCTTCTCATCTTACAGCACTCGGTGTCTGTGGGATACGAGATACAAAAACCCCTCCCGTGTCCCTGATCCTTTAACTGCGTGTCAAAGCAGCGGGGCCCGAGCGAGGTTTCATCTTTCCCGAGGTGTTGCCAGGTGCTAATTAGCCTCGGGACCTTGTAAAAAGGGAGAAAGTGCAGGAAAAGATTTCAATGGAGATTGGTTTCTTGCCCGCTGCGTGGAACTCAGCCCTGCAGGAGTCTGTCCGTTTATTCCCACTCTGTGCTTGTTCCAGGGACGGAGTCTGCACTTATTAACACGCGTACCTGTTGCTGATTAAGTGGATATTTCAGCAGGCTGAATTTCCACATTCTCCATCCAGAGCCATCCATGGCATCCCCAAAGCAGAGGGAAGACAGAGCAATGTTTCTATTCCCCAGGATTTTGTTCATTTGGCTCAGCTAAGCAAAACTTCCACCCCGGGCCTGATAAGGGGTTTATTAGACCACTCTAAAACAATAACAGAGCACAGCGAGTTCCCCAGTCCCGGGGGAGAGTGGGCAGGGCTGAACCAAGGCACAGATCCTCGCGTCCCTGCCTCGATTCAATTCCCAGTGTCGTAATGGAAAGCGGTGGGAAGTGTCCCTGATTCCCCGATAGCCTCAGCCCTACGTGCTCCAGCCTTTCTAATAAAGGCCTTTGGGAAACTGCCTGTGGATTTGGCCTGCCCAGACACCCACTTTTAGTTTATTTTTTTCCGTTTTGCTGTTCCGTTTGCCGCGAGGGAAGGAAGCGGTGAGGGAGCCGCAGGGGCCCAGCAGGCCGCAGCATTCCCGAGGATGCTCATACCCTTGGCAGGCTGCTCTGGGCTCTGGGCTCACCTAAAAGTGCTCCTGGCTGCTGTCAAAGCCTTCCCAACGTGCAGAGCGTCTCGTTTGTGGATACCCGACCCTTCTTTTATCCCCTTTCCCACTGCTGGGTCACCCCGTGTGCTCCTGGAGCTCCGTAATCCCCGTCAGTTCCCTCGCTCTTTGGGGGGATTGGATCCAAAGCTTTTGGGCTTTTTCAGGTCATGTGTGCCAGACCTCAGAGTGACCTTAGCTAACAATCCCTTGTTTCTCTTCCTCTTCCATGTACTTACTTTCCAGGATCAATCTCTTTCCAAAAATAATATTAATGTTGGCAGCCTCCGCCGCTCCGCTTCGCTCTGGTGTGTGTCTGGAGCTCTGAGGGGAAGAACAAAGCTCCCTGTCTTTAAAACTTTAAAGCACTCCTCTTCCAGCCACACTTGGGGCCTTTTCTTTCCATCTGTTGTGTTTCTAAGCTGGAAGATCGAGGGGTTTGTTGTAAGAGAATCCCGTGCCCGGCACCAGTGACTGGCACAGAATCCATCAGGGCTTTGCTGGGTTTGTTCCCATCACTTTTGATATTCCTCAGGCATAAAGGGGAATTTATAGAGCTTGTTCCCATCACCTTCTGATGTTCCTGGCTAAAAGGGAAATTCAGAACCAGGGGCAATAATACACAATAACTTTGTTTCAACTTTTATTTATCCAGTGAGTTCTGCATTAAAAAAATAAATGACAAAGTAAGTTAAGTGAAGAATAAAGCACAGACAGGGGAGCACAGTGGGACAGAAATGGCAGCAGAGGCTGGTCCTGGATGCTCTGCTCTGTTCTGGTGCCTGCAGTCAGAATCAGCTGCTGGAAGCACCTGATTATAAAATTACAGCAAGAAATTAGATGAACACATTTAATAGCAGATATTCCCATTGGAGAGAAATTCCTGCAGCAGGGAGGGGACCTTTCTATCACCTCAGAGCAAGGCTGGATGCACTTCCAGAGGCTATTCCAGGCTCCAAGCCTGGACTCCATGAGCTGGGAATGGGGCAAAAGGACCAGACAGAGGCTAAGTGACACTTCACCTCTCACCTTAAACTTTCCTGAATCAGGGATAAAGAGAATTTTTCCTTGGAATGCACAAGCTTAAAGCCATGACAGAGTCACAAACCTGGTCGGACTGCAGGGTGGGTGTAACATTATCCCAATATTTATTCCCAGTGCAAAGGGGCAGGACTGGCTGAGCCCTGTTTGCACCCAGGGGTTCTGTCAGCACCCTGCAGGGCAGCAGGTGCTGCTTTGTGTCTCGTTCAGCAGGAATTTATTCAGTCATTCCTGCAGTGAAAAGGGAAAGGATGTGGGCTCTAAACCCCACTGGGGAGAGGATTCCCTCGCCATCATCCCCTTTGCCCCATCCCCAAACCCTTCCCAACCTCCCTGGACACGATCCCTGCTCCCGCTGGGTCCCACCGTGCCCGGGATGGAGAGCGCTGCTGCCGCTTGTCACCGTGCCCGGTTTCGGTGATTGAACACCAGGAACTGCTCGGAGCTGAGCTGCGATGGCAGAGATAAGAGGGATGGGGTGGGCAGCAGGGGGATGTTCCGCTTGCAGAGGGCAGGGCAGGGCAGGAAGGGTGAGACGAGAAGTGTTAACTGAGCTTATCTGACGGCTGGAACCGGGCGGGTTTGAGGGCTGGGCTTTTGCTTTTCATTTTTCCCATTGACAAACGCGGCTTTTCTTGCTCTTCCTCTCCCGGGAAGAGCTGATTGCCTTCCTCCTTCCCTCCCTCCCTCTCCACCCAAACGCCTGGCGGTGCAGATGTTCCAGCTGCTGCTGTTTCCCTGGAGCCTGGAGCACCTGCCTCAGTGCTGCCCAGGCTTCTCCAGCTTCATCCCAGCTCTGCATCCCGAGTTTTGGGCAGAAATCACCCCGTTTGCCCTTTTTCAGGCTTGGGGTGATGGTCATTATCCCCATCACCTCAGCAGGCCTGACCTTTTTTCCCTGCCCGTGGTTCTCTGCTTCCTGATGCTGCTGTACAGCAAAGGGCCTAATCCAAGCTCTTATAAATACTTATAAGAGAGACTTTTATTTAGGAAAAAAAAAAAAAAAGATGCTTTTAAGACAAAACAGATTTTAAGGGCAGTAAATCACTCTGGGTCTCTCTATCTAGAGCTCACTTATCCCCTGATGTTAAAATAGATGAGGTTTTTTAGCCTTTCCTGGTGACTGCCTTGTTCTGGGCTGCCCTCCCTGCCCAAGGGATGCCTCACACCCAGCTGGGGCTCAGCAGCAATTTCAGTCTGGCTCGACCTTGAAATTAGTCCCTACCCCTGTGACTGAGCTGTCAGCACTTGCTGAGGGGTCATTTATTGTGCTGTCCCTTCCCATTCAGACAGGGAAGTCTCACACAATAACTTCACCTCGTGGAAAAGGTCATGCCCAGAGTTCACAAAACACTATCTGTATTCCTTTATTTATTGCTTAGCACCCCAATGCCCAGCCCATAAGCCACAAAACGGGGGAAGACAGTTAAAAATCCTCTGCTTTGGCACATTCCCCCTGATTTGGCAGAATTTGGGTTGAGGCTTTTGGTTTACATTTATGTGAGTGTCAGAAAAAGCAGGACAAAGCTCAGCTGGAGTTTCCCAGAGAGCCCCAGTGCAGAATCAGTGCAGGATTTAGAGGCCTGCATCCAGCCCACAAATCAGCTGAGGGCAGCTTGAAACCCAGCCCAGGTTTGCCAGGAGAGCCCCAGACTGATCCGCAGAGCCTCCTGCCCTGTTCCTGCCCTGCCCCTGATTTTCCATGTCCCATCCCTGCTGCCTCCAGGGCTCCATGGCCACCACAGCTCCCATTTCCCTGTGTGCCCACGTGTGCTGTCCCCAGCGTCCCCACGCCAGCGATGTCCCAGGGCAGAGCTGTTATCACTCACAGCAAATGGTTCTTTTCCCTCCACATATTTTTATTTTTGAGTGTCAGCTGTGGAAAACCCAACAGGATGATCACTCAGCGTGTACCTTGTGCCTGCTGCCTGCTGGGAAGTCACAGCAGAAATGACAAATGAGAGAGGGAGGAATTTAGGAAACACCAAACAGCTCAAAAGGCAGTGGGGCAAATTGAGTCCAACCCCACTGTGGTTTTGCTGGTCTTGGTAGAGCTGCAAAACCAAGAGACAAATACTCAGATGTTCCACTGGCTTGTCAGCAGGCAATTGGGAAAAACCTTTTAGCACTTTTCCTTGAAGAAGGACCATTTTTTTCTTGCCACAGAACTCCTGTGGGCACGACAAGGCGTTCCCCAAAGAGCACTGATGATCTCATCCCGGGAATCCTTCATCCCTCCTCACAGCACCACTGCTGGGTGATTCTCCTTTGCTCTGGCATCCGTTTCCCCACCAGGGTTTCCATGGAAATTACCATCCACCATCCCCCCTGCTCCATCCTGCCCGCTCTGCTCCTCCACGGGCAGCATGTGCCACATGCCAGCGCCATAAATCCTTGGAAAGCCTTGGATGTGGAGGGTGGGAATTGCCCCGTGGAGCAAAGGCAGAACAAAGCTGGAATTGGGCTCCAGGCGNGATGTGGAGGGTGGGAATTGCCCCATGGAGCAAAGCCAGAACACAGGCAGGCTCCAAGGAGCTGGAATTGGGCTCCAGGCAAGGCTCAGGGCCCGCTCCCTGTCACAAGGTGTAACGAGACCCTCTGGCCACGGGATGTTTTCCTGCACCAAAAGCCTCCACAGGGATTTGAGGGGTGGAATTTTATTCAGCTGCTGCAAAAATCGATGCAGATTTGAGGCCAGATCTGTGGCAGCTGCGCCTCCCTGTGTGACACTCTCTGGGGACACAGTAAGGATTGTCCCCACGTGCCTGTGGCTGTCACAGGAGATGCTGGAAGAGCCTCTTTCTCCTGCTAAATGACCCTTCCATGAGACATGGGCTTCCATGGATTAGGGATTTGGAATTGTGAGGATTCACAGCAGGGAGAGGGGAGATGGGACACTCAGAATTCCAGGTGCTCCACAGTGAGATGTTTCTGATTTCTCCCTGTGTTCTTCTTGAAACAGCTGTTAAATCCAACATGCAGCAACATCTGACAGCCACCAAAAAGGATTCACCTCATGGAGAGATGCCAGATCCCAGAATTACAGGAATTCTTTGTGTGCAGTGTCCTTAGCAAAGCTGTGAGACCGCTGGGATAATTTTCTTCATTGTAAATTCAGCCCTGATCACAATTTTCCAGATTTGGAGAGGCCACAAAAGGCACAAAGAGAAAGACAGAAACTTTAAAATGGCCTGGAGAAAAGAGATCAGTGGGTTACAGAAGTGTGAGAGAAAATAAATAATGTTAAAATGAAAAATAATGTTAAAAGGGTGGGATGTTCATGGTCCAACAGCAGGATAAAAGGATGTAAGCACATTGTCACACTCAGTGTAATATTTTAATTTTCACCTCATCTCCCTAAAGCTGCCTCTGGTTTCAGTCACCATCCACCAGGAACACCCTGGAATTAACTCTATCGTGGGATTTTCAGTAGTAGCAACACTTTCCTCTGAAATGAAGCCCTCCAAGAACTGCTCTGGCGAGGACTGATCCTATCCAGAGGAAGACACAAGATTTATTCCTGTGTTCGCTCCCGTCAGTGGGACCTGCAGCTCCCACCCTTATCCCTGTTAATTTTGTCTCCCAGAGATTACCCAGCTCTACGCTGCAGGCACTGGAAGGCTCCACAATCCCTGCTTGGGGCAAGGTGATTTCATGTCCTTCTGAACCCTCGGAAGGCACAGAGAGATCCCTGGAGCACAGAGCACTCTGTGAACCACTTGTGAGAGTAATGATCCCTCATCTGCCTTGCCCGCCAGTTCGAGTTTGCATTCCGAGCATGATTTTATGCAGGGCTCTGGAATTTCTCATTAACTGGGGTACAGCCATTTCTAGGAGTTTCTGAGGCATTTTGCAAATATTTGCAGCCGGGGCATGTGGCAAAAAGGGGTTGAAGGGAGACA
This sequence comes from Pachycephala philippinensis, assembly GCA_013397055.1. Lineage (NCBI taxonomy): Eukaryota > Metazoa > Chordata > Aves > Passeriformes > Pachycephala > Pachycephala philippinensis. The sequence goes on along the minus strand of VWZT01010547.1, from coordinate 188,835 downwards.
TAATTGATGTCAGGGCAGTAACACTCATTCATCAAAGGATAATTGTGCTAATTAAAACTTGAGCCATAAGTCATGTCCATCCCACAGATGGAGGCCCCATCCCAAGTGTCCAAGGCCAGACTGGATGGGACTTGGAGCCACCTGGGATGGTGGAAGGTGTCCCTGTGGAACTGGATGATCTCTGAGGTCCCTTCCCACCCAAACCATTCCATAATTCTCTCTCTCTATATCCCCACAAATACTCATATTTAAACCAACAATTCTTCACCTTCAGCTTGAGTGGTGAAACTGAACAAACCTCACAAGAAAACCCATTCCCATCCTTTAATTTTCAAGCAGAGCAGCCTCCAGCAGGACTGGAATGGCGAGCAAAGTTGTTTTCTCCTTGAGGACCGAGGAGGTGAAACTTATCCCTGGCAGCTGCCTCAGTCATTCCCTTGCAGGCATGTTCACCTGGCTCCTGCAGCAGCACAGAGCTGGCACTGCCCCCCTGGCACTGCCCGTGCTGAATCTGAGCTGGGTTCAGGGGCTACGAGCCCATCCCGGGCTTCTCTTGGAAAAGGGATCGATGCTTCAGCTGTAAAGAAAAGAATCTGAATCACAATAGAGGTTGCTGGAGGGAGGGCTTTGTGAAGCATTTGCTGTTTCTAATTTTGGTAAGGAAATAGGCAATTAGTGCCGTAAAAAATTAAATGTCATGTCATTTCAAACTCGCTTTGTCTCTCATAAACATCTCGCAACTTGTGACGGAGGCTGCTGGAAATCTCCCGACAGCAGTGCCATGTTGGCCAAGAGATGTTGGTTGGTGCTCCAGCCTTCTCTTCGTGTGGGTTGGACTGGTCTGTAGTCAGATAATAAAATCATCTGCTCAATTTAGCTTTAAAACATCAATTTGAGCAGGTCAGCATTCATTTTATAGCAGCTCTACCTAATTTCTGCAGAGAGGCAGCTAAAACCAGGTTTGGCCAGCACTAAACCACCATTTGCCAGCTGACCTCAGCAGAGGGAGCCTGGAATTTTGACGGTTGTGTCTCCAGGCTTTGGCTGAGGTCCAGCTCTACCTGCTCCCCAAAAGGGCTGGGTGGGTCAGGGTGTGCTGGGGTTTGCACTCCTTGGGGTCTGAGTCACCTCCACCCTTCACCAGGTCATGATTTCCAAGGTAAAACGTGGTCTGTAGGCCGGGCTTAAATGGCTGCACAGATAGCTGGGCATCAGCCTGTCTAGATTTTGTCCTAGAAGGTTGAATTCATCCCTAATCCAGTTTTATATGGACTTTCTGGCACATCATGTGATCTGCATCTCTGATCTGTTGAGTTGGGGTTGACACCCATTGAGCATTGAGCACCAAATCCTGCAGCCAGAATTTCCTGAAAGGATCTCCCAAAGCCACTGCTCCTTTTCCAGAGGAATTCTGGGCTTAAATCCCAGTTATCTGAATGAAATCCCAGTTATCTGAATGAAATCCCAGTTATCTGAATGAACTCGCTGGTCTCAAAGCCAAGCAGAAATCCCACCACTTTTACCTGCACCATTGGCCCAAACTCATATAAAAAATCACTTCCTTGGAAGCTGATGTCTCATCAAAGGAATTCTTCAGGGACTGTCGTGTCTTTCACCCTGTAGAGTTCTGATTTGGAGAATGTCATGGGATGCTTTATTCCTAGAAATCTGTGAGGTTTGAAGACAGGGAATTAAAAGGCAAATGGGTGTCTCCCACCGTGCCGTGCTCCCGTGGGCTGGAGCTCCCTCAGTTCTTAATATTCATTGGAAAATGTCACCGTGTGTCACTTTTACATCTCCAAGGTTTTATCAGGCTCTGGAAGCAAAGGGAGAGTCACCAGTGGTGGGACAGGGACACCCAGATGGACACAGGAATTGTCCCAGAGCCCAGCTCAGCTGTCCCTGCTAATCCAGCCCGGGGCAGAGGGAATTAATTACAAAGCTTGGGAAGAAAAGTCAATAACAGGATTGAAACATTCCCACAGGTTTGTCTTGAATGAGATCTCCCAGATAACTTGTGCTGATGGTAAAATGTGGTGCCAGGTGAGATTTTATCACTAATTGGAGTGCCCAGACTTCAGCCAACTCTTGGGAAGCTCCATGAGGTCATGGATGAACAGGCTCCAAGGAAAAAAAAAGGGCAATACAGATTATTTTCTCCAATAGATTCACCTGTGATAAGCACATTCCAGTGACTCAGTGCAGTACAAGGAGGTGCTGGAATTTTCACATCCGTGAAAAAATCACGTAGCACAGAAAAATCCAATAAATGCCTATTTTATTTTTTTTCCCCACTGGTTGTATTTAAAATTAAATATAATTAATAGGAAATCTGTGGACATTTACTGTCACCCATGAGGTCACACTTCACAGTGTGACAGGGAATAAAAAAGATGCACAAAATTACATCCAGTCAGTTCTGAGGTAGGTCCTGAGTGACCAAATTCCCTGTCCTTTGAAACCAATCCAGATCACGTTGGCTGCGTCCTGATCCAGCCTGGAATTTGTTTTTCCCATCATGTGAGAGGGAGAAAACGTCCCAGCCAAGGAAGGCGATGTCAGCTCGGACGCAAACGGCACGGAGACACGAGGAGAGGGCTCAGCAACATGAGAACTTTCTGCAGTGCCTCGTGCACAGAACCCTCTTGGAAGGGCTCGTAACAAACTGAAAGCTCTCTGGAAACATCTGCCTTGTTTATTTTGGCTTCCAGAGCTGTTCTCAGTGTAATCACCAGCAGTTGAGAAATGGAGAGGGCGAAAGAATCTCTGTGGTTTGTGCTCAGGAGACCTGGGTTGATTTCTAACCTCTGTCACGGTGTCACAGCAGAAAAAAGAGATTTCATTCATCTGCAGGTCCATTTGTCCAAACAGGGATGAGGCTGCCCTGCAGCAGCAGCTCCTGGCACTGAGGAGAACCCTCCATGTCCTGCTGATTTTATGGGATTCAGACAGGTATATATAATTATATATCCATTTTTAAGGCTCTCCAGTGCTCACATATAAATATACAAACCTCTCTCAACAGCACCGTGCTGCTTCAGAGGGGGAAAATCCCCCATTCCTACACACAGCTGCACATCCCCTTAAGCCAGGGGATCCAAGTGGATTTGTGCCCTGCAAGGACCAACGTCTTCATTAAGATCCCTGTTTGCTGGGCAGTGACAAATCTTTCCCTCAGAACACGGTGATTAAGGTTTAATTTTATTCCGGATTATGGGCAGCTCCACTTGCAGAGCAGCCCTGGGCCAAGGTTGGGCACATGTTGCCTGGAAATGAACGTTCCCCTCCGAAGTGCTTAAGCAGCTTTGGATAAGAAATGATGGTTTGGGGAAGATTAGGAGCGTAAGAAAGATCTCCGGGCTAAGAGGACATTCAGAGAAAGTGCTGTCACGGGTTCAGGAAGAAATGCTGCCGCATCTGGGGGGCTGAGGCTTCCAAATTGTTTGGGAGAGTTGGAGGAAGTTGGTGGGAAAAGTTGGGTTAGTGGAGGTGATGGATTTACAGAGAGGTGAAGACAGCAAATATTTGGGGACGGGGTGTGGGGTGTGCGTTTATAAATCATCAAAGCATCAGCAGGGAAATTTCCAGGCTTCCATTTGCTCAGAGAACCAAATCAGCATTTCTGGAGGTTTTATGATGTGGCAGCAACCAAGAGCATCACATGAGACAAAGTTCAGGTGTCATCTTAAACACAGTGGGGAATAACATCTGCCTTGCCCAGCCCAAGAGCTGAGTTTGGAAGATGGGCAGAGGCTGGAGGAGAAGCAGAGGGAAAGGAAGAGAAGCCTCCCAGGGCTGGGATGCAAATATTTGTCCTGATGCAGTTCCCTGTTCCTGCAGATCCCCTCTCCTCTGCTTTTCCCCACAGGTACAGGTTTATTCTGCCAGAGAATGGCATTTAAGTACAAGCAATGATGATTATTTGTTCTCAAACACATATGTTCCTCCCTCCCCTGAGAGCAGGGGGAGGAGGACAGCGATGAGAGCCGGCGAATGTTTCACCCTCGCTGCAGTGACAGCTTTGATTTGTGACACAGCTTGGAATAAAACGCCGGTAATTTTTCATGGAAAAACCAGTGGACATAATTTTTGTGTGTTTCAAAGAGAACAGCAGAGAGCTGAAATGCCTGGACACACCATTGTGTGAGTGCCAAAATCCTGGATGGATATAAAACTCGGTGCTTTCAACCCGGAGAAAAAACATTACAATCATCCCTAGTTAAGCAGATTCTGCTTGTTTATTGTTTTCCAGTATGTGCAGCTCTGCTCATCAATTTTTCACATTATTCCTTGGCTGTTTCCTCATGTTCAGTCTCTCTGCTGGTTTGATGTTTTGCTCTGTGGAGATTTCTTTCATAAATTTTTATTATTTCCTCCGAGAAATCTCTTTTTTTATGATTCCCAACGAGCGTTGTCACTGCGACAGGGTGGAGGGAGAGGAGAAAGCCAGGCAGTGGAAACTCCTTTAACTTAAAATGCCATGGAAAAACCCCTCTGGCTCCCTGTCAGCCAAAGAAGGTCAAAGGCAGTCCGAGCTGCAGCTCTGCCAATGGACCCTAAATCCAGTATTTCATATCGATCCCCAGCTCCATCAACACCTCCCTGGCAGTGCTGGGAGCAGCCCTGACATCAGCGTGATGAAACAGGGCACAAAAATGACTTCACACCGCTGGAACAGCGCTGGGAAAGACCTTTAGTGTGGTTAATGAGTTATTAGTGACAGGGTTTGGCTGGAGGATGAGGTGGGATTGAGGGGAGCAAAGCTGGGCTGGGTCACTGCTTGGGGAGGGGGAGGTTTGACATTGGTGGTGCAGGGGTTTAAAGCTGGGTTTAAAGCAGGTCTTGGGCTCACCTTGGCTGTGGGAGGAGGTTTTCCACGCACACTCAGCACCAGCCCAGCACTCAGGTGGTTGGAGCTGGAGCTGGAGCTGGAGCTTTTCTTCAGCTTTGCAGGATGTTTTTTTCAGTTTTCAAAGAGATTTATCTTCAGCTTTGAGGGAGTTTTTGGAAATCCACCTCTGATCTGGCTGAACCCAACCCCACCTGGCGGAATAGGAAGGTTCCCAAGGAGCAGGGCTGGAGCCTTGGTGCTGCAATCCCATGGAAAGCCAGACTTAGATATTCCCAAAATCCTGGGCGCATCCAACACCAGCCCAGCACTCAGGTGATGAACCAAAATCTGCAGCTCTGGAGCTGACCTTCAGCTTTGGAGGAGGTTTTTGGAGGTCCATCTTCACTTTTGCAGGATGTTTTTGGAGGTTCATCTTCAGTTTTCAAAGAGATTTACAGAGATTTATTCAGCTTTGAGGGAGATTTTGGAAATCCATCTGTGATCTGGCCAAACCCATCCCTACCCAGGGGAACAGGAAGGTTCCCAAGGAGCAGGGCTGGAGCCTTGGTGCTGCAATCCCATGGAAAGCCAGAGTTAGACATTCCCAGAATGCTGGGCACATCCCTCTGCAGAACGATGGGCCAGGGCTGTGCTGCCATCACTGCCCTGTGCTGAGCCCGAGGACGTCCTTTCTGAATCGAATTAAAACCTAGAACCAGCACCATTAAATCACCCAAAGGCCATCAGGAATATTTAGGAAAAGCTAATGTTCCAAGTGACCACGGTGGGATTCAGGGACATGGTTCTGAGTGACAAGAATTCACATGGTAACTCCTTTTTTTTTTAATAAAATGAAGGGGGCAGGAAGAGAATTTTGTCAGACTTGACGAAATTCCTTTTCACCTACCCCAATTATCCCCACCTTCATTTCATCCATGAAAATCCATGCCTAGGGAATGAGTCAATAAAAGCCAACCCAAGGGGAACAGCACGAGCCAGAACTTGGGGCTGTATAAATAAAGCACTGAGGTGACATCACAGGGGCAGCAGGGATTTATGCCAGCTGAGGATCTGGCCCATAAAGTGGGAATAACTCTTTCTGGCCTGTGATTTATGCTCTCCAGTTATTGACTGCTCCGAAATAAGCCCTCTGTTATAAACAATCCGGGCAGCAAAGAAGGCAATTGTGCCTTAATGAGCCCATGGTTCAAAGCACTGCCCTGCTACATTGACCCTTCTATAGATCAGAAAGTCTCCTTGATTTAATTACCTTACAGAACCCCAGACTAGACAGCTCCAAACCTCATTTATGCCCTGATCTTGCTATTTTTTTTGATTTTGGTGCACTTTACAGTGATTTACAATTCAGCCAAGGGACTCTTCAGGCAGCCGGGGAGAATTGTTTAGAGGGGTTTGTGTGCAATTACATTTTTCTGAAGGGAAGGAAAAGGAAAAAAGGCACATTTTGAGACTTAAAGGTCGTGTCTCCTTTCCTGAGCACAAATAATAAGCAGTTCTGCCTTTTTAAGTGTAAAGGACTAGAAACTTCAAGGGTAGAATTAAGAGAATTCAGATCGGAGGCGAGACGCTGCACGCACTGGAAATGTTCCCATTTGGAAGTTCCCAATCCAGTCGTGCAGGCAGCTTTCAGCAGATATTACAGGATTGTTCCACCAGGATTATCTCAGCTACCGGGGTATTTATTTTCCCCTTCCAATCTGTGGCACAGAGCAGTGGAAATCATCCGATGTTCCCTCGCATCCACCTCGTCCCTCCTGGCTCAGGGTGTCTCAGGGCCTCTCATTAGATGAGCCTCAAAACATCCCCAAAATTAATCAAAAAATTAATCGAACAAGCAATATTACATCTTAATTTCTTCTGGAGCAGCACTGCACTGCAACCAAATGTGCAGCAAGCAGCTCTGGCTCCTCTCTGACGCTTCCTCAACGCCGCAGCCCTTGGGATTCAATTTCCCCGCTGGCAGGGAGGGGATGAGAGAGAAAATTATAGATGAAAATCACAGAATCATGGAGCAGTTTGGGTTGGAAGGGATCTTAAAGCCCATCAGTCCCACCCCTGCCGTGGGCAGGGACACCTCCCACTGTCCCAGGGTGCTCCAAGCCTGGCCTTGGGCGTTCCAGGGATGGGGCAGCCACAGCTTCCCTGGAAGTTTTCTTGCAGAGAGCATCGATGTTGGCCACAGACCTTGCTGAGGGCTGATTCAGGTCCGAAAAGGGCCAGGACTGGCTGTCCCAGGCTGGAGGCTGTGGCTGGGTTGGGTTGGGACCTTGCATCCACCTGCCCCAGGACTGAGCAGCTCTGGCACCTCCAATGCTGTTGGATGTAGGAGCAGCTCCGCACTTTGGTGATTGTGTTTCACTCTTCACATTCTTGTTCTGTGACAGAATTGGATCATTAAAACTTCCACATTATTCCCTTTCTTCCCCTCCCTCCCCCCTTGATTAGCAGAGACACTTATTATCACTTTAATAGGGAGAAACGAGTTCCCTCTGTCCTTTCCCAGTCCTAAAAACACAAGAGTGTATTTTCCAGAGGATCTGGTGATTGAGGCTTAAATGTTCCACCAGAACACATTAAAATGCTCTAAACAGCAAGGAGAAAAAGGGAGTCCTCATACCCAGAGGAAAGTGGGGTGCTTAGGCTGAGTTACAGCACTGTAATTATTGGTACTGTCAGAGCTTACAATCTACAACATTATTTTTGGGCCCCCATCCAATCCACAAAAAGATCTCGAAAATAATTGCAAAAGGACCTCACTTGAAGACTGTTTGTTTTGGAAAAATAGAAATCTTTGCTCCATTTAAGCATATTTCAGCTTGGAGAGCAGTAATATTTTATTCGTGTTGAAAGAAGGCAGGGGCTTATTCAATATTAATATATGGTTTACAGCATGGGTTAAAGCTCTTTTTTTATTCTACACTGAAACCCTGCCCAGGAGACTCCACTCCTGAGGGAGAAGATGTTTCTGCTGAAGGGACTTAAAATTAAAGAGAAATAATACTCACAGGGTATAAATCTGCCCAAATCGAGATGTTTTCTGCTCAATATTCTGCTATATTTTGCACACTGGTGCTAATTAGTGGTGTGAGCTAATTAAGAGCAGTATGTGAATAGGTCACCTGGCAGGGCAGTGTGCTCCTGGCCAGGACAAAGGGACCTGAGCCATTCCTGCTCCAGGCTCTTGGTTTGGAGCCCTCTGAGCCCAGCCAGACCCTGGGAGCTGTGCCAAAGTCACTCGGTGACATTAAAGACTCAAAGTCCAACAGTCTGTGGTCAGAGACTGGAAAGGGATGGAAAAGAGGCACCAGGAGAGAAAGAAAAGGGAAAAACCAGATCCTAAATCAGGGGGATGCACTTTAATGAACGAGCTTTAAGGTCCCTTCCAACCCAAACCATCCCACGATTCTGTGGTTCCCCCAAACCAGGTTTCCCTGGGGAGGCTGGCAGCCTGAAGGTGGTAGGAGGGATTGAATTTTGGGTCCTCCTGAGGATGCACAGACTCAAAACACCATTTTCTGCCTTCTTGATGTTTTTCTCTGCTTTGTTCAGTGGAAGAAAAGGGGAGAAGGGGAAATGTTCCAAGTCCTGGTGGCAGTGGCTGCGGCTGAGCTCTGGCACCACTCTCCAGGCTGTTCGTGCCCCTCTGGCCACCGGGGTTTCTGCAGAGCTGTTCCAGCACTCCTGAGCCACCTTCCAGGGCACCCCTCTGGGCCTGGCACTGCACAGTCCTGCCAGGTCCTCACCCTGATCCCAGGGCTGGATTGGTGCTGGATGGCACAGCACAGGTGGGAATGATGCCTTGGGTTTTAACTTTTGTATTTTTCAAATCCTCTACTGTCTGGTGTGTAACTCTGCAGTGCCCTGCAGCCTGGGAGCTGCTGCTCTCTCATGCTGAGACAGACAGAACAAAGCCTCTCCAGGCTGCTCTCCAAGGACACCCAGCCCGGCCTAGGCCCAAAATGTGTAACCCAGCATCTTGAGAAGGGGGGCAAGCTGAGGGGAAATCCCATCATTAGCTAAAGTTTAATTGGTGAAATTGGGTTGAGATGCAAATGGCCCAAAGCTATAAAAGTGTGAAGAACTCGTGACTCGGGGTCCATCTTGGGTGCAGCCTTTGGCCTGCCCAGGGTGTGCCTCTGAAGGCCTTTCAAATAAATATCCACCTTTATTCCCTTACTCCTGTCCAGTCTCTGTTTTTAGGTGACCACTTCAGGCATCAGGATCTCCTGGAACCACCAGGGGCCCAGGAACCAAAGCCCTGCAGGACACAGAGCTCAGCTCAGACCTTCTCAGACCCCCTGACCCCTGGGGTGCTGCTGATTGTGGTCACCCAAGGCCCTGCATCCTGCCAGGGTGGCACTGAGATGGGTGGCAATCAATCAGTGACCCGGCTGAGGGACTGGCACCTGGAGAACCATCAGCAACACAACCCCAGGGACAAAACCCCGATGGTAAACAGCTCTGAGTGAAGAGAAAAATGACACCAGCAACAGCACAGAGCTGAAATGGCTGCAGGCAAATCTTGGCCATTTTCTGCCCAGATTTGATGGGAATTACAGCTGTGAGTGCCTCGAGGGCACAGTGTACGGAGCACACGAGAGGTGCCAGGAATTCCCTGTCCCTCTGCAGTGGGATTTCAGTGCTCATCCAGCCCGGGCACTGCCCTGGCACCGCTCCCACCCGTGCCAAGGCTCAGTGCCACTGGAGTGACTCTAAAATCCAACCCAGTCTGCTTTTTGTGCCACAAATGGGGCAGGAGGAGCAAAACCTGTGGTGATGGACACTACTCACCACATGCCTGGGATTTTGATTAATGGCAAACCCACAGGGGCCAGCAGAGTTTCAGAAAGTCAGATCAGTTTTGCAGTTGCTGCTTTGAACATTAACCAAGCCCTGCTGCAGAACCCAGAGATGCTGAGGGGGAAAAAGCTCCTTCCCCTCGACTTTTTACCTCAATATTTTTAAGTTTCAGGGCTCCCAAGTGCTGGGGACTCCTCTGCAGGCAGCAGCTGAGCGGGGCTGTTTATTTATCAGAGTCAACCAGAGCCACACAAAAGGTTATGGCCACGGCCCAAATGTCTTTGACATCATAGCCTGTCACTAATGGCATAAATCCTCCGTGATTTCATTTCCCACTGAGCCAACCAGCATCTCTCCCAGATTATTTCAAAGGGAAAAAAAGCCTAAACATTTACCTTCAAACCCCAAACAGATCGTATCGTTCTATTCTGCTTGCCCGATATTAAATATATTCTCTTGCACATGGCGTTTTTATGGCAGGTTGTGACCACTCCTGGAGCTTGTTTCAGCTGGAGATACGCTCAGAAAGAGAAATTTTCTCATTGTTCCCTAAGGGGAAGAACAAAAAAACGACATTTCATTCAACAAAACCTTTTCCAACCATTGCACTTTGCTGGTTTAATGTATTTTTGTCCCCCAAATCTCAGTCTGAGGGAGAGAAATATTTAAAAGAGGATTCTCTGTGCCACAGCCTCTTCACTGTGAGAATATTTAACATGGACAGGCTGGAAAAGTTTTCCTTCACACAATTTTTGTCCCCTTTTTTCCATAATATCAACACCATGCACGTGGTTATGCGACAAATATTAAGAAATCACTCTGAGCATGAAAGGTCTGAATATCCCTGTAACACCTGAGTGTTTTAATTTAAATCCTTCGGGATTTTACTTCTTCCTGACCTTCTCCTGATGGACAATGCACTGCTTGATAAAAAACAGCTGGAAAATATTTGATAATAATAGCAGGTAATTTTTGGCCCGTCATTGCTGGTTACTGAACTGGGCCTAAAATGCCCAGGAGAAGTTTCCAAACCAGGGCTAGCACTGAACCTGCTGGGATAAACCAGGAATTCTACATTAATATGCAAAAGCAGACAGTCAGAGAGTTGGGTTTGACCTCACTTCTGTGAATATTTGCTGAAATTGCTCCGGGTTGCCCCATTTGAGATGAAAAGGGCCTGACAGGGCTGCTGCCCCCAGGAGCAAATGTCCATGAAGTCAGGGAAGCTCCCACTTAGCAGCTGCCCTGAGAGGAGAAGTTAGTTACCTGCAATTAACCAGTCCTGAGCTCCAAATGAATTCAAAGAAAGCAAATTTAGGCTCAGCCCAAGCCCAGATCAGGTCTGCAGCACACAGGGCACCATCAGAGGCGATTTGGTGCCTCCTGATGCTGCTGCAGGCTCCTGGAGCTGCCTCTGCTCAGCCCCTGGAGGCTCCGGGTCCCAGGGAATGGGAGAGTCCCACGGAGCATCCACGGTGCCACGGGGCCAGGGCAGAGCAGCCTGGAGGATCCCCAGGCTGAAAGGATGAATGTGAATTTTCCCAGGGCAGGAAAGAGCCCTGAGGGGCTCCAGAGAGAGAAGCAAAGTCCCCCCAGGCTCTGGTGACGCTGCTCGGAGGAGAAGGGACAGAACAGGGCTGGACACGCCAGCACAAAGCTCCCATTTGAGCCACCTCTCCTGCCTCCATCCCGCCTTCAGCCCGCACCCCACAGCCCTCACCTCGCCACAGAACGACACGAGGACCTCCAGCATACCTGAGGAAATAAAAATTGGCCGTTTCCCTTTTTTTTTGGAGCGGTCTGGAACCTCGGGAGGCATCGGCGAGCGAGCGCTCCCCAGGCGCGCCGACAGCGGGGCTGTGTCCAAGCTCTCCTGCCAGAGCCAGAGCTAAAATACGCCTGCAAAGCACCAGTAGCTTCATTCTTATGACTAACACATCCCAAAGGTGCCATAACATGCACGGAGGCAGGGAATTCTGGGGTGCTGGAAGGAGTACAGCGAGAGGAGGAGCTGCAGAGGAGAGGTTCTGAGGAAAGCCAGCGAGTTTTTTCCACAATTTATCAAACTGCTTCTGCTCTGCTCCTCCAAGTGCGGAGATGAAAAGTCCCACAACTCCAGCACGAGCTGAGCCGGCCAAGAAAAAGAAGAGCAGCTTGCTCTGCTCCCCAGGGCATGGATGGTGCCTATTCGTTAACGTTTTCTGCTGTGTGGAGGAGACAAACTTCAAGGAAGGAATGTGGTCATCTCCTATCGGAGAGGAAATCTGCCCCGCTGGCACGGGCTGAGCGTGTCCCGTGCTGGGGGCAGGTAGGGATCTGAGTGGAATGTGGGTGGTTTTTGGCACAAATCTCCCAGTGCAGGGCTCCTTTCTGGGTAACTCATGGGCTATCACAGCGCTGCTGGGAATAGTCACAGAATGGTTTGGGTTGGGAGGGACCTTAAAGATTGTCTCATTCCACCCCCTGGCATGGGCAGGGACACCTTCCACTGTCCCAGGCTGCTCCAAGCCCCGTTCAACCTGGCCTTGGACACTGCCAGGGATCCAGGGGCAGCCACAGCTTCTCTGGGCACCCTGTGCCAGGGCCTCCCACCCTCCCAGCCAGGAATTCCTTCCCAATATCCCATCTATCCCTGCCCTCTGGCACTGGGAAGCCATTCCCTGTGTCCTGTCCCTCCAGCCCTTGTCCAAAGCCCCCCTCCAGCTCTCCTGGAGCCCCTTTAGGCACTGGAAGGCTGCAATAAAGTCACTCAGGAGCCTTCTCTGCTCCAGGCTGAACAATCCCAGCTCTCAGCCTTTCCTCACAGCAGAGCTGCTCCATCCCTCTGATCACCTTTGTGCCTCCTCTGGACTCTCTCCACGTCCTTCCTGTGCTGGGGGCCGAGCAGGAGGGGGATGAGCAGCAGGAGGCAGATCCCAAATGCTCTGGTCACAGACATTCCCAGGGCTTACAGCTCCTTGGATGATGACCTGGGTGTCAGCAGAGCTCCACGAGCCTTTAGAGTAGATAAAGTCACCTGTAAAAACGCTGGGGAGGTTCCTCTTGACCACCCGCCAGCAATAATCCCCATCTTCCCAGTGACATGGAAATACCCGTGGAAGGAAACCTGCCAGGCTTGGAGCGTGTGAGACTTTCAAGCACTACCCAATTAATTAACAAACACATGCAAATGGTTTTCATGTGGAACAAAACGTCAAAGTGTGAAAAGCCAGGATCCAGCAGGACTGTTTCATCACTTCTGGAGCCGTGACATTGTCACCGACGAGGCGGCACAAAACTATTCCCGATTCCCGAGGAGGATGAAGAAAAGGAGGGACAAGACATGCAAATGCTGCTCACGTTCCTTTTCCCTGCCCTCTCCCAGAGGTTTAATTTCTGCCCGATGAGAGCACGACTCCGAGCAGGAGGACGGATCCCTGGTAAGGCCCTGGGGATGAGAGCGCTCTCATTATCCACACAGAAAGCTCCGGCTTTGCCTCGGCAGAGCTGTCACAACATGCTGAGGTCCGGGGATTCCTGCGGGAGCTGGGCTGACAGATCTCATTCTGATTTGCATGGATTCATGAATCCTGCACAGGCTGTTTGTCCAGAGGTTCTGAAGATGTTTAGTCAGTGCATACCTGGAGTTAATTCCACGGAAAATCTGTCAGATACGGTGCCAAGGGACAGGCCCTGCAATCCTGGCCCCGACTCCTCAAACACCCAGGGCAGGGATGCAGCAGGATTTCATCACAGCCCTTAATGAGCTGTAAATATTGCAAATGCCAACACTCTCCAGCTCCATGGAAATGTTGCAGCTCCGCAGGTAAATACCAAAGCCACCAGGGGCCTGAGATCACAGCCTGGTGTCACCGGGAGGGGAAAGGGATGAGAAGGGCAGAAACGAACTCCAGAGAGAGCTGGGAGAAAGCCTTGGAGAGTTTGAGATAAATGCTCTAATAGAGCTCCGGTATTGGCTCTAATTAGGATAAATCAGGGATTCCCTAATTGCTTTTAATCCTTTGGCTTCCCAGCTGACAGGAGTGACCATGCCCAGCACGTGGAGCAGAGCCGTGGGGGGATCCACAGCCTCTGCATCCCACTGCCCCTCCCAGAGCCCGATTCCCACCCGGGGTCAGAGCTGGGACTGGCCAGAAACAGAGGGAGAAGGGAGGCCAAGGACCCCCTGACCCCCAGGAGCCCCAATCCCCACCAGCACAGCCTCTGCAAGGCAAAAGTGGGGACATTCTTCCTTCTCCCATGGAATTCTTTGCTTCCCTTCTCCAGCTGTGCCACTGCAATCCCCCCTAAAATTATCCTTTTTGAAATGCAGTGTGTGCATTTGAGCTGCTCCGTGCTTCTGTTCACTTTATTTTTCCTTTCAAGCTTTTCTCCCCTTTCTTCAGTCAGCTGTGGGGTTTTTATTAGAGCACAGACATCTCTTGCCAGACTCTCCTGCAGAAGGGAGGACGGAATTCCCTCTGTTTCCATCCCAGAGGAATCCTGAGTCACCTGCAGCAACCAAAGCTCTCTTGCCTTAGGTGTAAACAAAGAAAAATAACAACTTTTGATCTGCTTCCACCTTTCCAGCAGCAGTGAAGGCATTGCAAGCATCAACATGGGAAAAAGGACAAAAAAGAAAAAGGAATAAAAAAGAGAGGATTGTGGGCTGGCTTGAATTCTGCGTGGGAAGGATCCCACAGAAATCCACGGGTGAAGATGGAACTGCTTTTCTCAAAGGTGACATTCATCCCTCCTGGGTGCAACAGCCACTGCCCTGTCTCAGAACATTAAAAGCCTTCACAAATAGAGCTACAGCAGAGTTATTTCATGTTTTCAAATCTGGGTAATCTCTCTGCCCCGGGGTGAGACGCAGCCCTGCCACAAAGACCCCAGCGACAGAAATCCATCCTCTCCTGTGGGCAGCCTATTACACATCAATTAAACTCCAGTAATGAGTTCAGGATCTCGGAGTTTATGAGTCCTGGGCAGCAGCAGCAGCCAGGTCTTTCTCAAAGCTCAATAATCAGGAGATTTCTGAGGTGGTGACCTCAAAGTGCTCTGGTTTGGTGTGTTCTTTATTTAGAGCCGGGTACTGGAGCTTCCAGCGAGCCCCAGGCTGTGTCCCTGCCTGAAACCCAGGCACAGCCTCGTAAAGCAGAATAATTAACGAGCTGATTTGCATATCAAATGAACTTCATGCGCAGCAGGATATTTGTACAAAAATTTACGGGTTATCTTTACAAAACGTTAGCAAAATAAAAAATCCTGAGAAATAAGAGACTACAATTCCCTCCCTGCTTCCCAAGGAGCCAACACGCCCCCAGCAGCAGGAGGGAGCAGGATTTACCTGATTTACCTCCCTCCTGCTGCTGGATACAAGGAATAACCAGAATTAGGCCAAGTTTGGTCATATGAGACCTGGTTTAGACCTCAGTTCCTGAGTTATCCTGAAATCTGCAACAGCTGGGAGGTGGAAGGAGGAGGGGATCCAACCCTCTGATCTCCAGAGGTCCCTCCCAGCCCGTCCTGCCACAGCTTCCCAGGCAGAGGGATTCAGCAGGGATGTCACAATTCAATGAATACATCATTTGTACAAATCTCAATGGAGATTTTTTTTTAATAAAATCTGTAGTGGGTTGAAATCCAAGCCAGTAAGGAAGGGAAAGGCAAGGGCAGCGTTTTCATTTTTAAAGGATAATATAAAATGCATAAATACTGGAACAGGTGTGTTTGCAGCCCCTTCCTGTCCTGCCCACCCAAAACTCTAAACTGCATTTGTGCTGGATTTGCACACTCAAGCTGAAAACGTCAGTACTGGATAATAATCTGTATTTTAGTGAACAGTTTGGAAGGAGAAAAAATATACATTCTCACGACTTGCATTTAATTCTTATCTTGTTGACCTCTCTATAATTTTCATTGCTTTCCTTTTTCTGTCCTCTTTGAGCAAACTGGGAAAAGAGGCACCAGTTGCTTCACGCAGACACTTTGGGAGCACCCAGCAGATCACTGCCTGCATCCTGCTGCTGCTCCACGACTTCTGGGGCATTTTATTCCCTCAGCACGCCCGGAGCCTGCAGAGCATCTTGCAGCTCGGCTGGGTGCAGAGAAGAATAAAAGTTTAATTTTTGGCCACTGAAATGGGCAGCGGTGCTGTTTAATTCGTGCTGAGTGCGCTCGGGCCGGGCAGAGCAGGAGACGCACTGACAGGAGAGGGTGCTCATGATTTAGGGAAGGGCCGGAGCAGCACAGAGTGGTCCCCAGCCCTGTCCCTGCAGAAACGCCCCGGGCAGGGCACTGAGCATCAGGGAGGAGGAGCAGATGCTCCGATCTGTGTCTCTAAACCCAGCCCTGTCATTATGGCGATAAGCTTTCCAAGAGCCCATTCGATTTGAAAAGTAAATTTGAATTTATAAATGGAGTGCCGCTCGCCGGGGTCAGGGCTCCAGCCGAGCCGTGGTTTAACGGCATTACAGGCTGATAAAAAGGTTGGGGAATCAGCAGAGGGGTCAGACCTGCGCTGAAATGTTCCCCTCAGCCGGGGCAGCAGCGTTTGATCCCCTTTGGATCAGCGCTTTGGAGCTGAGTCACGCTCGGGCAGCCTCAGTATCTGCCCCGGAGGGCACACACCGGGGCAAGGAGCTTTCCAGCCCGGCCAAATCAGGATTTCACGGCTCTCTGTGGCTCCCCAAGGCTGCAGCTCCCTGCCCTGTGCCTTTTCCCCGCGCTGTGGCACCGGGGAAGGAGCGGGGATGGGGATTAGAGGCAGCCCCTCGGAGCCGCGCTGAGCCGAGGAACAGCTCGAGGAGGACATGTTCCAGGCACACACGAAACACGGGGATTTCAAGATGACTTTCCTGCTTAATTTTTTAATCCCTTCCCAAATCTTCCAATGCGCTTGTTGATGCTCTGGGTGCCTCCATCCCCCCCTCCCTTCCCTGCTTTGGGCTTTATGCGGACTCGGAGCTTTTCTTCCATTTCAGCTCGGAGGCAGTGAATGACCTGGGGCTGTGCGGTCCCAGGTGGGACCTTGAGAAATTCGCCTGGGGCAGGTTTTCCTCCACTACGAGTCGCGTTTGTGTTCTCCCCCGGGAAATAACTATGGGATCACCTTTCCTGTGCCTTCTGTCGAGGCAGAGAACAAGCTGTCTGCTCCTCAAGTGCTTCAGACAGCCACAAACACAGCTCAATATCCCCCTGCAGACCCATCTGCCCCCTCCCTCACACACGGGCTGCACGCACCGAGCTCATCCTCAAAATCT
>VWZT01010547.1:132617-146056 GCA_013397055.1 Pachycephala philippinensis | reverse complement strand
CCCTCATCCTCTTTAAGTCTTTCCTAATTATTTTCCCTCCCCTTTCCCCCAGTTTAATCCCATTTTTTCCTATCCCAGCCCCAGATTATCTCCCCCTCCAACTGCAATTTCTGGTTTTAAGAGCTCTTTGCCTCCCAACCCCTTTTAGGACCGAAACACCTCGAGTCATTTCCCTCCTTCCTCACTGACAGGTTTTCCACATCTCCCCATTCCCTTCCAATTGCTCCACGTCTTTCCCAAAAAAGGGTGCCCAGCATTGGAAAAAAGCATCCCAGCCAGGATGTGAGGGGTGTGGAAGGGTTAATTCCCATGTCTGGAAGGCGATATTCCATTTTATTCAATCCCAGTGGTGTTTTTTCCAACACCACAGAAGTACCGAGACCCTTCTACATTTTCCTACATTCCTTTCCATTTTTTCCTAGACTATTTCCCCCATGTCTGCCAGTGTTTAAATCCAGGATACAAGGAGGTGGTTTTTACTGCACTTATAAGTGGTTGCTGCTGATGAATCAGCACATAAAACAGGCTAATTAATGAGTTTTGGAATAACTAACACCCCCCAGGCTTCGGTTTTACCTAAAGGGATCACGTTTATCCAGAGACAAGTGCTAGCAAAAGAGAAATATATTAAAATAATCCAGCAATCCTACTACTACATGGAGTAAATTGCAGGGAAAAAAAACACTTAGCAGGCTATTTTTTCTTCATTAAGCGCGATGAGCTCATAAAAACCCAATTAATTAGTCAGAATGATGTGAATGACTCGTCAGAGCTAATTTTAGCAGCCTGAAGTTAGGCAGCATTTCCACGGCAGTCGTTTCATCTCCTTCAGCAATAAATGGAGAGGGATGAACATTTCCAGGATAAACTCATCCTGCTGCCCTCAGCTCCCCAAAAACCCGAGGAAGGTGGGATGGACTCCCCTGTGGAGACAGAAGAGCTCCAGTAACACAGAGAGCACACAAACACTGAATTTCTTTGCTGCTAAGGCCGGGTGAGATCAATCCCACAACCTCAGATGTGATTATTTTACGTTTGCAGGGTAATTAACACAACGCAAACGAACTGCAATCATCAGGGGCAGAAGCATGACGAGGCATTGCTCACTAAATAATTACAGAGGTGTGCAGAGCACGGAACTTGCACGTCACAGGCACCTTCAGAGCTTCAACATTTTCCTTTTTTTCCCAGTTGGAGCCGACAGAGGAGTTGTTGGATTTCTCTGTGAAGGATCATTTTTACACAGCCATCCGGGACAAACATTTTTCATTCTGACAAAATCACCCTGTTTGTTCTCCAGATTGATCTTTGTCCTTGCAAAGAGGCGCAACGCGCTAAAAAGAAAAGCGAAATGAAATGAAAGAGGATTTGATATAAAATATTGCACAGCTCACTCCAAACATGATCTGCTCCTTGAGGCTCAACCTGATTTTGCTGATTTAAAACTGGAGGTGTTGTTTTGATTTTTTTTGACCTCCTGCGTCCCTCCAGCTGCTGAGGGAGCAGCACTCCAGGGAATGTCTCATGGCCAGGGAATGAAAGCTCTCCAGGATCCCACTGTGGATCCCATAGGACTGGGCAGGGTGTAAATAGGTGTACAAAGCCATCCAGGAACACTGGGGTCAGTTATTCCTTGGTCCTACAAAAAGCAACCCCATAGATTCCCCGGAGGAGCTCTGGGATGAGGCTGCATCTGAGGAACCATTTGTTGGGATAATGGAGCTTCAGAGCCTCCTGGAGGGACCGGGAATGGGCTTTCCAAACCAATGAGGCAGCTTTGAAACCCCGGACCTGGAGGGCACAGGGCACGGCTTGTGTGCCCTGCCGAGGTCATTCTGTGTCTCTGGGCATGGCCAACCCTGGTCCCTGCAGGGGCAGAAAGTTCACATGGGGTTTGCCCAAGTTCTGGGGCTCCCTGGGCATCCCGAGTGGGAGCTGCTCCCTCGTGCCACAGCTGATCTGCCACTGGTGCCCAGAGCAGGCAGTGCAGAGCTGGCCCTGGCAGCCCAGCAGCGTGTGACAGTGTGTGACAGTGTGTGACAGCATGGGCACACTGCCGGCGAGGTCTGGAATATAAATACTGCTGCACAGAGTTCATTGTTTGTATCCGAGGAGCTACAAGGTGAGAATTTGTCGGAAGGGGTTTTAACAGCAGAAGTTAGATTTGGGACTCTATGGAGAGCCTGCTCAAGGTCACGGCCGCTTTCCTGTAGGAAACCTCTCCAGGAGGCTGGCTGGGAGTTTTCACTGGGTCTTCTGGATCCTCGCAGCTGGTGATGAGGGCAACAGCACTGAAGGACTTTTGGTTAGGCTTGACTTCCAGGGCTGCCTTCTCTGCTTGCTTTTCCCGCATCTTCTGGGCGCGGTTCCACTCCTGCTCCTTGCGCTCCAGCTGCATGGCGCTGCAGTGAGGGGCGTACACCTCCGTGGTCTCCTCAAACTGCAGGCAGTCCACCTTGTAGTACTTCTTCTTGACGTGCAGGACATCGTTGAACCTGTGGCCCCACAGGATCTCCCTGGGGACGTAGGAGCTCCGCGACTGGTGGGAAGTCCCCGTGGAGTCACCCGTGTAGACAAATGTCACCAGGATCTCAAAGTTGTCCTTGGCCAGAGCTTTGCGGTCCAGGCCGTACAAGGGGCTCTCGCTGTCGATCTCGTGAACGACGGTCACAGGTGTGACGAGGATGATCTGGTCATTGAGCAGCTTGAGGTCCCTGTACTCCATGGTCATCCTCCCCTCCTTGTCCTCCCTGTAGCGTAGCAGCTGCGCCCGCACCGAGCCCTCCACCATGTGGTTGGGCCGGAAGTCCCCGATGCGCCACATCAGGCAGAATTTGTCATCTCTCAGCCCAACCACGGCGTAGTAGCTGAAACGGATGGTCTGGGCTCTTTTGCGGGCCGTGGCCATCTTGGCCAAGGCGGCTCCGATGATGAAGGTGTCGATGATGCAGCTCAGCACCGACTGCAGGATCACCATGAGGATGGCGAGCGAGCACTCCTCGGTCACGCAGCGGTACCCGTACCCGATGGTGGTCTGCGTCTCCAGGGAGAACAGGAAGGCTCCCGTGAAGCTGTGCACGTTGGCCACGCAGGGGGTGACCTCCTCGTCGCTGAACAGGTCCCCGTGCTGGACAGCGATCAGCCAGAACACAAGGCCGAAGAACAGCCACGAGAGCACGTAGGACAGGGAGAAAATCACAAACATGTGGCGCCACTTGATGTCCACCAGTGTGGTGAAGATGTCCACCACGTAGCTCTCCCACTCCCCGAAGATGTGCTTGAAGTAAACGTTGCAGCTGCCATCCTTGTGGAGGAATCTCTTCTGCAGCCTTTTCGCCTCCTTTTCCGGGCTTTCCCGACAGGTGCCACTGTAGCTGACCTTGTTTCCCTGGATATTTACGGGCCTGTAGCAGCCGCTCTGGTCATTCATCTTCCTCATCTCTGCCTCAGCTTACAGAAGGTCCCAGGAGTTGTTTTCTTTGTTCATTGGAAATCTATGAAATAAAATAGAAAGTCTGTTTTCGTTTGAATTTCCAAATCTGAACACGTTCACTCCGTGGCCATCGCGGGTAATTTTTGGAAGGGTACAGGCTGTGACATCCATTACGGAACTTTGCTCAAAACCAGGCCTGGAAATATGAGGCAGCTAAAAATTCAACCAGTTAGAAATGGCTTTATCAGCCCTAAAATTTGGTTTGTGGATGAAAAGAGAAATCCAAACTTTTGTGGTGACCCCAGTGTGAGTAACTCTTTTAATGATCCCATGAAACAACATTAAAAGCAGGATGAGCTCCCCTGAGCAGCCACAAATGGCACAAATCACTTAAATTGGGCCAAATATTGGACGTAATTAATTGTTTTTTGCAATGTTCCTCGTTTTGCTCCATTAGGAAAAAAAAACTGGGAAAACCCCTTATTTACAGGTTAAACTTCAGTCACATGGTCAGGGAAATTCAGTGTTTGTGTGTTTAAACTAGAAAATGAATCAAACACACAATCATTCGTCATTATTTGTGTTTCAGCATAGCAAAACCTGCTCATGGAAGTGAACTTGACTGGGCTGGTGCTACACAGACATTTGCTCAATTTGGAGAAAATTATTTACATTTCAAATGAAAAAGAAACCCCTCTGAGGTCCTGGAAAGCCTCTGAACTCCTTCCTTAAAGCAAACAAAAAATATCCGGCTGCCAAAAATATTTAAATCTTGGTTAATGAGTTTGAAACAAGCATGGCGGGTGTTAATGGAAGTTGTGGGTGACACAAATTTCGGAAGTGATGTGGATTAGGAGATTCCTCTGTCAAGCAAGAGAAGAACTGAGCAGTGACAGTGCTGGGCCATATTTAGTGACCAGTAACAAGAATTATGTTAGATTTTGAGACCTCATCACCCGAAATCCCATAAAAAACATGGTATTTAAAGAGGTAAATCCTTTTCCTGCAGGTCTCCAGCCATTAACACACAAACCAGTCAAAAGTGATGGGGACACAGCAGAACAATTCCATTTTTTTGCCAATTTCATGCTTCTAACTGATATTCCTAAAGGAAAAAAAAACCTAATATTTTTGTGGGAAACCTGTCATTATTCTTCCAGAAACTGCAAGTTTTCAATGGAAAAATGACAAGCACTTTTCCCATTTTTAAGCTGGTTTCAGAGTTCGGATGTAGGTTTTCAATGGAGCCAACAAATCCATGGAAAATGGATTTAAGAAAAGCGAATTTCAGAAAAACCAAGTTTCCTAGGGGAATTTTTTTCCTCAGGTCTTCACTCCCTTTGCCTGAGCAGAAATGACTGCACACACTTCCAGGCAGAGGAGAGTCAGGCCCATGGAGTGTAAAATATATTGGATGGACTGGATTAACAGCCCAAGAACTCTCCCCTCATCCAAGGAACAATGACAAGCATGCAGAGATATTCATCCAAAAACACTTAAAAGCCAAACATAGTTTCCATTTCTTTTTTTCTCTTCTTTTTTTTTTTTCCTTTTTTTTTTTCCAGCCCAGAAATGAATGTGACATATGGTGTCGTAGCCTCAGAATGTGGCCTTCATTAAAAAACACAACATTAATGTTTCCAAAAATACTTCTTGGAATAGGGTCTTTGGAAACATTCATATGACTTGCTTTACTCAGAGTTTTAAACAAACAGTGCAGCCTGGGCTATTGAAGACGCTTGACCCAACATTTTCGAAGTCATATTTAACAACAAACAAAAACTGGAAACTGCTGAGGGTTGTTGGTTTGTTTTGTTTGAAGGGCCTCAGAATGTGAGGTGTGAAAATGAAGCGGATTGTAGTCAGGAGCCGGCATAATCTTAAATAAAAACATTTGTAGGGTTTTGTCATGAGGGGCAGCTCCGACCTCTGTGACAGGGACAGGGAATGCTGGAGCTGGGCCAGGGGAGGGTTAGGGTGGATTTTAGGGAAAGGTTCTTCCCCCAGAGGGTGCTGGGCACTGCCCAGGCTCCCCAGGGAATGGGCACGGCCCCGAGGCTGCCAGAGCTCCAGGAGGATTTGGACACCACTGCCAGGGATGCCCAGGGGGGGATTTTGGGGTGTCAGGGCCAGGAGTGGACTGGATGATCCTTCACCCCTTCCACCTCAATATTCCGTGATTCTGCTGGTTGTACTGACTGCTTCAAACCAGAGTTCCTTGAAAATACTCCCAAACATCCCAGGACTCTAAATGGGACTCAGCTTTGTGAATCCAAGGCTCCTGAGTGGACCCCACTCTGCTGTCGCCATCAGAAAATCATCTTATTTCCAAAATTGTGTTTCGCTGGCACCACCTTTGGATTTTGGTGGGAAGAACCTTGGATTGTGACACACACAGCAATGGGATAAAGGCCTCTCTGATTTTCTGGTCATCTGTCACAACCAGGAGACAACTTTGATGGGGAGGGACCTTGTTTTAGGAACTCTGACTCTGCACAGGGCCTCTCCGAAATACAGGTTGCAGTTACAGAAACACTCCCATGGGTGTCTGAGATGAGGTTTTGGCTGGTGTAAGAAGCCACGGAACAGGTTGGGATTTTCCAAAACAATCCAAAGTATGTCTGCAGTAAGAAAGTGAATGTGATGCAGAGCTCCCTAAACCAAAACCAAATACCCAGCCCTGGAGCTGGATGGAGCAAAAAAGAACCAGTGCAGAGCAAGGCTACCAGACCAGGATTGCTCCCAGCACCTGAGTTAAGCTTTCTTGGTCATGTTGAAAATTGGATTTCTCAGAGGCATTTGGCATTGCCTGGTGGAGACTGCCACAGGTGACCTAAAACCCCAAACTGCACAGTGGAGACTGCCCCAGGTGACCTAAAACCCCAAATGGCACAATGGAGACTGCCGCAGGTGACCTAAAACCCCAAATGGTACAATGGAGACTGCCGCAGGTGATCTAAAACCCCAAACTGCACAGTGGAGACTGCCCCAGGTGACCTAAAACCCCAAATGGCACAATGGAGACTGCCCCAGGTGACCTAAAACCCCAAATGGTACAATGGAGACTGCCGCAGGTGATCTAAAACCCCAAACTGCACAGTGGAGACTGCCCCAGGTGACCTAAAACCCCAAATGGCACAATGGAGACTGCCGCAGGTGACCTAAAACCCCAACCTGCACAGTGGAGACCACCCCAGGTGACCTAAAATCTCAGGAAATAACCTCCTCGGCCACTCCAAAGCACCCAAAAACGTTGCCCAGTGTTTTGCTCAAAGATAAGCCAAACCTGCACTTTTCAAGGCCACCTCTTCAAGTCTCTCGAGTGCAATAATAATCACAATTAATGATCATGCACCACAATTAACAACTCTTTGACATCGATGCTGCTCAGAACATTCAGGTCCAAAGACCCATCCTTTGGTGTTCCTGGGTGACGTCAGTCAGGATTAGGATCTGTCCCTCGTTCCTGGGGACACCACTACACACATCCGTGATTTCCCTGTTCCAGACAAGGACAGGGAAATGGGAACCCAGCTGTTCCTCCTCCCTCTGCTGAGGCACTCTGACTGCTGCAGAACACCCTGAACACTCTGATCGTGACCAAATTATTACCAAAGACCACAGACTCCCACCCAGACGGATGAACTTCGACCTCAGAGTAATTTCAAAAACCTGATTTTCCAAAATGGGATTGTTTGACACATCCCTAAGAAAGCCACACGATTCCATGAGAGGTCCTGTTACCTGCTAAAGATTAACAAAGGGGGTGGGGGCGGATTTAAAAACATTCTCTACTCACTAAAGCTCAAGGATCTGTTGTTGCAAATGACTCTCAGATGTTGCCAGGAAGCGTTTTCACCTTCCCCTAACATTGACACATGAACCCTCCCCCTTTTCTGTCTTGCTTTTACTTTCTGTGGGTTTTTTCCTGGATTTCTGGGCATGTTTGTGCACATCGTGAGCCTCCCCTTGCATTGCAGCACTGCTGGAGTTCGCAGCACTTTTGCTCTCTGCTCTTATAAATGGATTTCCCCCCTCCAAATGAAAGTTTGTCAGAGATAAAAATGGAGCAGTGAAGGCAGGCAGGGTGGCAGGAAGACAGAAACAGAGAAATCTCCAAGATTTCTTTAGGGTAAATGGCAGAGAGTTGTTCTAAAGAATGAATGTATCAGAGTTCAGAAACCAGAATAATTCTTAATCAATTCTTAATAATTCTTAATTATCTCAGCCAAGGCCAGGATTTTGCTGTGTTGGATCCTGAAGTGCTCAGGGAGATACAGAGCTGCTCCAGAGATCTGTGTTCAGGGGCTCCACACTGAACCCCCAAACTGGTGTTGTTTAAAAATGTCACCCCAAGCAGACAGAGGAGGAAATTCCTGCATTTCAAAGGTCACAAAGGAGTGCGGTGGCACAAACAGAACAAACCCAGCACCCACATTTACCCAGTGAAGAGCTGCCACAAAGCAAACACCAGCAGGAGCAGATTTTCTTATCATATTTATATTTTCATGTAGTTCCTCTCGAGCAGAGCAGCTGTGCCAGAACAACTCGAGCTCCTGATTGTCAGCTCGCTCAGAACAGTCACTTCAAAGCCTCGAGCATCAAGCTGAGCCTTTCAAAGACTTTCACTGGATGTAATTGTCAATTTAATCCCGATATTTGGAGTTTAGGGCTCAGTGCTTTTGAGGATAATCCCTCTTGCACCGTAACCTAATACCTAACAAATTGCTGCTACACCCCTTTTATGACTCTCTTTTCCCATTATGTAAACAATAGGGGTGAATTTTTGTTCGGTGACAACTTCAGTCAACAGCCTGTTTGTAAAACATTAAGCAAAACAATGTGAAGATCTGGGTTCCAGGATAATTCTGTTCTGAGTCAAATCAAAAAGAAAACAACCCCAAACCTCCAAATTAAACTGGGTGCTCGCTCTCACCCCGACACATGGAAGCGGTGTCTCTCCTCTCTCTCTCCAGTGTTGCTTTAGCAATCACCTCAGTTTCCTGCTTCATTTTGGAAATGACCTGAAAGGTTTCCAGTTTTAGTCATTGTTGTGTAACCCTGGAAGGGTTTCAGCTCAGAGACCAGAAATGTGACAAGGCAGAACCTTCGGAGCTGCTCTGGAATTGGCTCCAGGAGTTGTTCCTTTAAAAAAAATCCACCACCCACAAAACCTAAATAAATCTATTGCAGGGCAGCGTTAAGGCTCTTCCTTCTTTCTTTCCTTCCTTCTTCTCACTCTTTTTGTTGCAAAGGGACTTCTCCTGATACTCACAGCCCATCCTTCTGCTTCTGATCTGTCCTTCCACTGCCCCAGGGTGCTCCGAGTCCAGCCTGGCCTTGGGCACTGCCAGGGATCCAGGGGCAGCCACAGCTTCTCTGGGCACCCTGTGCCAGGGCCTGCCCACCCTCACAGGGAGGAATTCCTTCCCAATATCCCATCCAACCCTACTCTCTGTCAGTTTAAGCCAACATATTTAATGTTTGTCAGCTCAGAGCCCCACAGGTCACTAAAGGCAGCTCTGCAAGGGGAAAGGGAAAACAAAACTCCCCGAACTGAGCCCACAGGCAGCCCTGGGGGAGCAGGGATTTAGGAGAGGGGTTCCCACAACAGAGCATGACCAGGAGCATTCCAGTTGTGCTGCCTTTACAGAAGGGGGACAGCCCAATGGAAGCTTCAATCTCACATCCACAGTGACATCTTTGATGCCATCGGAGTGAAGCTTTTAAAAGGCTCAACTTTCCCTCGAAAGCAAAAATTTTGTTCTTCCCATCCCTTCAGCTGAGACAAGTGAGTGCTGCAGGCCACCAAGGGCTTCATCAGCCTGCAGCCCACAGCTCTGCAGAGATCACCTGGCAGGTGTCCCCTGTCCCCACCAGCATTTCTTGTACAAAACCCTTTCAACAGCAGAGTAAAACATTGCAAGTACAGAAATAAAAGAAAATATTGGATGATCTTTAAGGTCCCTTCCAACCCAAACCATTCAGATTTTAATACATCAAACTCAGAGCAAAATGTTGTTTATTTCTTAAACTTCTTACCCAGTGCCTCCATACAGAGACAAGACCTAAAGTATCAATATCAAAGTGTTTATAGAGCATTTTAAAGGACAGTCGTAGACACCAAAGAGCAGCAGAGCTTTGCAGAGGTTTTCAAGTCACGCAATGGTGCCGTGATCCCCACTGGAACAACTCACAGCAACAGATATATTGACATTTAATTCATCTAAGTGAAACCAGATCTGCTTACAACAAAACCAATCAAAAAGTAAAAATAAAAATGAAGAAGTTTGGCCCCTTAAGGTTGGAGAAGACAGAGTAGAAGCTGCTCCTTGGTGAAGGCTGGTTGCCCATTTCACAGCCACAGGACAGGTTCAAAGGGAAGCAGCTCCCTGCTTCCCAGTCAGAGCAATTCCCAAAATCCATAGAAAGCTGCAAATGTCTATTTTAATTTATTTGCACTGTGTGCACTGCACGGCTTTAGCCAGGAGCCAACAGTGGAAACACTGAAATACCAGGAGAAATGGAAAGTGCTGGCAGCTCGAGGCTCTTGGTTTGGGGCCTCGCTGCCATTCTTTGTCCCAGACACTTTGGCAGGGGGAAAACCTAAAACTGTTCCCTTTGGGGAGTCTCTTCCTCTCTTTAACCCTCAGCTCCCAGCAGCTCCTGCACGCAGGGGACCAGACCCAGCAGGGACTGGGCCCAGCACTCCCAGCTCAGCCTCCCCCTGTGCGGGGCTGGGTGGGTGCAGGGGCCCCCCAGGCTGCCCCAGTACACCTGAACCTGAACTGGGGCTGAACTGGGACGGCCCAGCAGGGAAATAGAGTGACCAGGAGCCTCAGAGGTGACCCTGCCGTGTATCCCACACTGGAATGGGGCAGCTGGATCCCCCCAGGGCCACTGGCATCCCCTCCTCCTGCCTGGAAATGCCTCCTCCTGGTTCTCTTCCCATCAGCTGGGAGCCACCTGCATTTTGATATTGAGCTGACAGGACCAAAGGGTCTCCATTTCTGCTCCAGCTCCTGTAGCTTCAATTCTTAAAGCTGGTACAGCTGGCACACATCCTAGAGCTGGAAATCATGGAATGGTTCAGGTTGGAAGGAACCTTAAGGATCATCTTGTTCCAACCCCCTGACACAGGCAGGGACAGCTTCCGCTGGACCAGGCTGCTCCAAGCCCTGTCCAACCTGAACTTGGACACTTCCAGAGACGGAACAGCCGAAAATATACATTTTATATCCAGGCTTCTCTCTTTGGAAATCAGTAACCAACCTATTCCTTCACTCAGCAGGCCCCTGGGCTTTAATGCAAATTAGCTGTGAGGCAATCAAATACCAGTGCCAGCACTAATTAGCATTTCCTCCTCCCCTGACACACGGGTGTCTGCCCTGACTCCCAGGGAAGCTTCATTCCCATCCTTCTGCAGATTCCAGCCCACACTGCACCTCGTGGATTCCCCTCTGCCTTCAGAGGCACAGCAAAATTCCTCGAGGAACTTTTCCCCCGGCCCTTGTTGGCCAGGAGCAGGGAACAGTTTGCTGCAGCCCTGAATAGGCATGATGTAATTAATGAATTAATTAAGCAGTAGGTGAGTGGCAGGTCAGGAACAATGACAGAACGAGATCAGAGAGTGCTGAGCACTCACTTCACGGAGCCAACTCCCTCAGCTCCGTTATTTGCTGTTCCGTCCCTTCCCAAAACACAACAGGTCATTAACAATCTGGGAATGTGGGGGCAGGCAGGAGCTGATATTCCAAAAGGGTTCTTCCAGTCTCAGGGACAGCTTCCCGTACGTCAGTCACCGTGTGCAGCTCTGCTTCCTGAGGCGGGCAGCGCTCCTCTCCTTCCTGCTGCTGGAGACCGGGGAGCCGGGAAGGGCACTGGGACAGCAGAATTTATATTCCCATAATTCCTGCATCCAGGGATATTCCAATATTCCCATAATATCCCTTATCCAGGGATATTCCAATATTCCCGTGCTTATCAGGGATATTCCAATATTCCCATAATATCCCTTATCCAGGGATATTCCAATATTCCCGTGCTTATCAGGGATATTCCAATATTCCAGTGCCCCTTACACAGGTTTATTCCAATATTCCTGTGCCCCTTATCCAGGGATACTCCAGTATTCCAGTGCCCCTTATTTAGGGATATTCCAATATCCCCGTGCCCCTTATCCAGGGATATTCCAATACTCCTGTGCCCCTTATCCAGGGATATTCCAATATTCCCATGCTCCTTATCCAGTGATACTCCAGTATTCCCATGCCCCTTATGCAGTGATATTCCAATATTCCCGTGCCCCTTATCCAGGGATATTCCAATATTCCCATAAAATCCCTTATCCAGGGATATTTCAATATTCCTGTCCCCCTTATTCAGTCTGTGGAACACAGAAGGTGCAGACAGGGCAGATGGGGCTCTGGCATTCCCATGGGGCTCTGGCATTCCCAATCCTGCATCCCAGACAGGGGAAGGTGACGTGGCATTCACCAAGAAGGGCAGAGGAGCTCTGAGATCCCCCGTGCAAGCCCTGATCCTGCCAATCCCAAAGGCTGCAGCTCCCACTCGGGAATCCCTGTGCTGGTGTCCACGTGGTTTGGAGGAGGCTTTGTTATTGTATTTTACATAAGGAATAGAACAAATCTGACTCCCAAGTTAACACAAGTCAGGAGGGAAAATGTGAGCAGGACGCCTGAGGATCTCTGATTTATCTTTTGTCCTCCCCAATCCTTGTAGGAAGTTCCCTGAGGTCCAGCCTGACACCACTTATTAACAGGCAGGGGAGACAGGAACACTTGCCAGTCACCACTGACCCCGGCTTCAGGCCACTGATCTCAGCAGGAATTCCACTGTAACACTCAGAAACTGCCTCATCCCACCTAATAAAACATCCCAAAAGCCAGTTAAATCACCAAAGCCTTTACGTTTTCAGGACTAACATCAGGTCTAACAGTGAAAATACCATTTTGCATTATTTCTCCGAGGAGATGGGAAGGAGAATTGAAAAAAAACAAAAAAACCATGTAAATAAAATTAATCGCATCCACTATGATCCATTTTTTTTAGGAAATACCACAAAAAAACTGCTGACTCAGACTTCTAAACTCATTCCTAGATTAAAGAGAGGTTGAGATACAGCTGAGTGTCAAGTCAAACAATGTGTCAGTGCTTTTTTCTCTTTAGGAAAAGCACCAGAAAACTGTGAGTAGCACTCAGATAAGGCAGGCGGTCAAACACTGCATTTCAGGAAGTCAATTTATCCATCAGCACTGGGGTCAGGAACCACTGTTTGCTTTCCCGAGCAGCTTTGTGTGCCTGCTCTTTCATTTGGGAGCACAGATACAGCAGAAATCCACCTCTGATACGATTTTCCACCCAAATCTGATTTTCTCTCCGTTCTGCTCAAGGATATCCCAGCCAAGCCCAGAGTCCTCCAGAGCATCCCAAGTTTCCGGCCCCTCATCCAAACCAAAGCACGTTTGCTGGGCTGTGGATGTCACCACGTTTCTCAGCAGGCCTGTGAAATGGATTAAACGCTCTCAGAGCTCAGAGGGCTGATCCAAACCCCGCCAAAGGCAGCACAGGGGCTGTGTTTGATCTCCTGCTCTGGATCCCAGCTGGCACTTGGGATTCTCAGTATCACCACAGGCAGCATCCACCTCGAGATTGGCTTGGCCTGCTGGAATTGCAGCAGCACTTTCTAAGAAACCAGGGCTTTGTTAAACCTTCACTCCCTTTTTTTTTGGTCCGCAGGCTTTGGCAGAGTTCTGAGTTTCCATATTGTGATTTAACTCCTCGGAGTTCTGGAGGAAATTTGGGGTTGGGATGAGTTTCTCGGAGCTGACTTTCAACACCTCGTTGGTGGAGGTTGGACCTTGGTCCGTCCATCCATCCATCCATCCATCCATTCATCCATCCATCCATCCATCCATCCATCCATCCATCCATCCATCCATCCATCCACCCATCCACCCATCCATCCTCCCATCCCTCACCCCTG
>VWZT01010547.1:116287-132509 GCA_013397055.1 Pachycephala philippinensis | reverse complement strand
TCCATCCATCCCCCATCCATCCATCCATCCATTCATCCATCCATCCATCCATCCATCCATCCATCCATCCATCCATCCATCCATCCACCCATCCACCCCTCCATCCTCCCCTGTCTCAGCAGGGCTGCCTGTGGCCTGGAAAGGGAGTTTATCCTGAAACCCAGAAGTTATTTCCCCAGCGTGGTGCTGGCCACTCTTGGATTCCAGTGTCATTCCCTTCCCAAGCCCAACACTCTAATTTACAGGATCTTGCTGTTTTGCAAGCCAGATAATTGAAATAATGTGGGAGTGGAAAATCATGGGTAGCTCTGTGTGTTTGGGCCCTATATCCCAGAATTTTATTTTAACCTCAGTGCTCGGGTTGCAGGACTTCACTTCTGGTCTCCTGAACCTGTCCCACAGCTTATTCCTGATCACCTGAGAGAGTTCTGGACACAGAAAATAGGATTTTAAGCAATATTAAGATAGGCAGAATATTCTTTTAAACCTCTCTTCTCCCCTATTTTTAAAACATCCTCAGATGAGTTACTCATTCCTCTAAAGATGGAAACATTGACCCTGAATCAATCATCTATGCCCATGCCTGCACTTTAATGATTGTCCACATCAAACATTTCTTGGGATGAGCTTTATCCATCGTCTCTGACTCCAATTTAAACTTTCACCTCTCTGCTCCATCCACAGCCAGACTCAGATCTTCACCCTTAAAATCCTTTTCAATATTTCCACCGGCACCTGACGAGTCCTTACCCATTCTTTGGATCAATGTCTCACCTCTGCAACAGCATTTCTCACATCTAATCCTATTTTTTTTTCACGTTTTCCCACTGCCCTGCTTTTTAGGGTTGTATTTGGGAACATTCTGAGTTCTCAGAGCTTACTGAGGGAAGGTTTTCCTGGCTGTGTTCTTTCTCTCCGTGCACGTGGCAATAATTGCAGGGACACTGGAAATGACTTTCTCAATCTGCCTCACCCACTTTCTTTTCATGCTGCTGAATTAAATCTTGACTGTCTTTATTTCATTTGTGTTGAGTGCTACCAGCATTATTAACGTAACTTCCCATTTTCTCTATTTTTGTACCCATTTTTCGACCACTTTATGTCCAACCTGCACTTCCCAAACTGGTTTGGGGGTAAATCCCAAACTTTTTCCACGGGATCCTCAAGGAATGGAGCCTTCAATCAGCTTCTGAAGGGCTGGAGAGGAACCCCAGGCCAGGAATGGGGGATAAGGACTATCTAAGGGCTGAGACATTTGGTTTAAATCTAAGGAAAACCTTCATGCATATATTTAAATATAAGCACATAATAAGAATGAGCATAAACCTGCTGCAAATCTTCCTGAGACTGGAGCAGAGAGGTAAAATCCTCATTGAAGGCTTTACAAAATACCACTGGAGGAATGCAACAAATTGGTTTTTTCAGTCCTATATTAATGAATTTATCAGGAAACCCTTCAGCTGCCTCAGGGGTAGTTAACGCATTATTTTTTTGGCCAAAATATCAACCTGTTTCCAAAAATGACAACACTTATTTTAAAACAAACAAAACAAAAAAGAAGGATGTATCGAGAAGTTGCCTTTAATAAAAAAAATAAATGTAGGGATTGTTTTAAACAGGATTTTTGCCTCCCTGTGACTTGCACAGAGGCTGATTTGTTCCCCTGGGATCTGGGCCTCTGTGGTCGCCCTCTGTGTGGCAGATTTTTCCCCAGCAGTGCTGAGTGAAGGAGCTGCTGAATGGGAATTGAGCCCATTCCAAGCTCTTTGCCACGCAGCTGCTCAGCCAGCCGTGCTTTTCCTGTTTTACCTCTCCAGGCAAACAGTGTGAAGGAGCGAGCAGATCTTATCAGAGCCCATGTTAACAAAAATACATCAAATAAAAACCTGCTACATTGCAAATGTCAACACTCCACACACAAAAAATGATATCTAAACTGCAGCAGGGTTGATTTTATTGCCAAAGCAATTCCCAAAGATTGTTTTGAGAGACAACTTTTCTGTTTGGCCTCACAGGTGCTGCGGGACTGTGTAATAAATGTCTCTCGCATTTCTTACACATTAAATTTACAGGGGTGCTGTCACCAGAGACAAGAGCGTGGCTAAAGAGAATTTCACCCTCTGGTTGGAAATTTACTGCCACTGTCCCCAGATTAGTTGGGAGTTGGATGAATGATCGGCCATCAAAATTAAATTAAATTCAGGAGTGATGTATGCAGCCTCAGCGGGAGATTTATCCTGTTTCGTATCCTATACTTTCCCTGGGTCATTTTTACTCCCGTTTTCACTGAATAAAGTGGAATTACAGCATCACTTGCTCCTGCTCAGAGCCAGAGTCCTTCTGAAGTCGCACAAATCCGAAGGTGATTAGCAAAACCCCAAATCAGGAATTACAGCATCACTTGCTCCTGCTCAGAGCCGGAGCTCTTCCAAAGTCGCACAAATCCAAAAGTGATTAACGAAACCCCAAATCACTCCCAAGGCCCGCCCAGCCCCAAATCACGAGCTCGGGCTGGTGGCGTTCCTCCTCAGGAACATTCCGTATGGTGCTAAGCTCCATCACCTCGGCATGAGAGATGAGTGAAGTCTGTGAAGAACACAAAGTTGTGTTTCCCACAGAAAAGAAAAAACCCAAAAAACATCACTCGGGTGTCTTAATTTGGGAGCAACCACGAGGCTGATCGTGCTCGGGAGGGAAAGTGCAGATTAGGAGAAGTAAAAGCGACCTCCGAGGTGCTGGCAGGAGGCCAGGAGTGCTGGAACAAAGAGAAAGCAAGCTGAGAGCAATAATGGCCTGAAATATCCATGAGGATGAGCCCCCAGCCCATCCCAGTGCTGGAGGGATGAGGAGGTGTCCCCGCTGCCAGCACAGCCCCAAATCCAAAGCCCCGCAGTCACTCAGGACTCTGCTCCTGGTGTCTGAGGGAGCTGCCAGCGGCTCCAGCCACGCCGTGACGTGTGTTGATAATTATGATACTCTGCCATCAGTTTGCTCTCGGGGTGTTTTTCCAATCAGGCTCGGAGATCTCTTTGTTCTGCCGTGTAAAACCCGGCTCTGAGGTCACTCCTCGCCTCCCACACCCTTGGCTGTTTATGGATGGCCTCGCAAAGCTCAGAACCCATTTCCCATCGAGGAAGACAAGGAACAGGTTGTGTCATTGTCTGGCTCGATTGTTCTCCGGAACGAATTCCAAGGAGAGGAACAGCTCACCAGCTTGGGGCTTTGTTGTTGTAAAATCCTCCCGTCAACAATGAAAGGATGTGCAGGGTACCAGCCACGACGGAGAGAAAAATCTGCTTTTCCTATTAAAAAATGAATGGGAATGACCTCCATTGATTCAAAAGGAAAATTGGTAAAAGGTTCAAGGGCCACCTACTTAAAATGAGTGCTAAGGGCCATTTCTGATGTCACCAAAACGGGTGGCTCTGGATTTCTATGCGTGACAGAGGTCTGCAGGGACATCCCAAGGGATGCCAAACTTTCAGTGCTTTTGGTTCAGGGTGGAAGGGACAGATTTTGGCACCCTAACCTGCGTTTCCTTAAAGCTGCAGCCAGCACATTGTCCTGTCCTGGCCCTGGGCATTGTATCACTTTAGACAGAACTCTGGCATCTTCCAGAATAAAAGGATCATTATTGCAGGAGTTGGAAAAGTGTCCAAGCAGGAGGGACGAAATATTGCCCCTCCACGTTGAACAGGGAACCTTTTCTTCCAGTGTTGCTTTAGGACTTGCTCCTGCAAGCTCTCGTCTGTCAGCAAATGCAATCAGGTTTAAGAGCCTGAATTACCATCCTGGAAATCACTGGGAATTATTCTGGCGGTATGAAATAAAGCAAGTGCGGATGTTCTCCAGCAGATCTGGGCCAGCACGCTCAGCACCCTGCAGAAAGGAGCCCTGAGTTCCCAGAACCATTCCTCGTGTCCAGGACAGCCACTCATTAGGGCTCTGTGCAGGGAGCTTGGGTTTCACTTGCTTGGAAGATATTCCTCCCGACCCCCTGGGACACACAGGCTCTGGTTGGTTTGGAAAACAAAATGATTAACGGCATTTTCCAAGTTTTTCCACTGAGCAGATCTCAGCCGAGGTCTGTCACAAGCTGAAGAATTTGCAGGAATAGTGTCAATCTGATGTCATAGTGGCAATAAATCCTATTGTACTGGATTACATTTTACCCATTAAAATGCTCTGACCTATTGTCATCCAAGTGGAACCACATTCCACTGGCTGCTCAAAAGGTTCTGATTTCACTCCCGATTGTTGCCAGGGCAACTGCACCTCCATCCAAAACTGCCTCACCAGTCACTGAACTCCATTTGAACAGACCCGTGGAGATAAAGCAAAGCACTAATTACTTATTCCCACTGAAAAAGTCCAAATCAAACCTTTCTGAGGCCTGAATAACAGAAACTCGCAGTTGTTGGAGGGTTACTTGGGGTTTTTTGCATGAGGCACCAATTGCCTCGTTTCTTTGTGGAATAACTGGTTGTGGTGACAAAATACCATGAAAAGATTAATATTCTTAGGCTATCCAAAGCAAGAGTGCACTGGAAATCTCACCACAGGCCGCTCCTGGAAAGAGTCCTCACTCAGTTGTGGAAAACTAAAAGGATTTTCATGAATAGTCAAACAGCTGGTGAAGGCTTGGGAGTGGAAATAGAAATATTTTAATTTTCCCGTTGAGATTTCTGGTGGAAAGTGGCCTGTGTTTTATGGCCTCTGCTTTTATTAAGTGAATATCATCTCCGTGGTTCAGAGCTGTCTCAATCTGTCTTTGAGTGGGACAAAGCCAGGTAGAAAATTGCTCTTTCTCCCAGGGCTGCTAGGGATCAGCATTTCCTGGAGAGCAAAAGGGGCCACTCGGCCATCAAAAATCAGGTCTGTAACATCAGGAGTGAGCAGGGCCAGGTGATGCTTGTTCTGCCACTCCAAACACTGCCCTGATGCTGATGTGCACAGAATTCGAGGCCAGTTTGACACCAGTTTGAGAGAGAACATTTTAAAAGGAGCTGGAGATGCTTTGAGAAGTTGTCCTGGGAATGGAGATGCCTTTACGTACACATGGAAAATTTCCAGCTAGTTTTGCTCTTTTATCTAGAGGAGTCTCTTCACACAGCTCTGTGAGCCCCTGTCTTGGTTTTCCCTTGAGGAAAACTTGTCTGAAAAAATGGTTGTTCACCAAAATCGCCTCTTTTTTCAGTTTGTTTGCCAGACTGTTGATTTTTATCAAATGTCAGTTCTTAGATCTTCTCGGGGAAGTGCTGACCTACTCTCCTGTACCACGACAGCAAAGAGAACCCCAAAATTCAGTGGTCCCTCTGCTGAATCTTTCCACAGGAAATTAAGGCCTGGAACCCTCTCCACTCCCCCAATTCCCCACCCAAGTGTATCACCACAAAGAGCAGTTGAGGAGCTGAAGATTATGCTCCCCTCTCTGCACCCTCAGAACACGAATTTAGCTCCTTTAAAAAGAGGAACCAATGAGGGAATCATGACTGGAAAACACAAGAAATGAACAGTGCCTTGTGAAATGCAGCACAGAGACTCCTTGAATTACAGCTCTGCCTCCTGCCAGACAGGACAGACGAGTCCTCTTTTACAACTGAAGATGAAAAGATGAAGAATCAAATCAAGCTTTTATCCTGGTTTAAGAGCAGACAGAAATGTGAGGTGGTATTTGCTTGTTGGGCTCGCTTGGATTTATCACGTGGCAGTGCACTTGCACAATGAATTACTGGAAAGGGGTGTTCTGTTACCAAACTTTCTCACTAAAAGCTCTGGGGTGGGGGGAATATTGGGCAAGAAAGGTGACTAATCAAAGAAAAGGGGGCAGAGCATCAGCCCATCTCCAGAATTTCGGTCATGCCAGGGAACACTGAGGTGAGGGAGCAGCGCCCTGGTGAAAGGCAGGAACTTTCTCAGCGTGAAGTGTTTTCCACCTGACCTTTCCACGAGCTGTTCAGAACCTCTGCTGGCACAGGGGCGGCTCAGATTTCACCCTTTTTGTCCGGCAGCGCGTCCTTTTCTAAAGTTTTCTTCCTTTAGAAACCGATCCATCAGTCCCTGCTCTCTCTGCCTCCGGAGCCCCAGGTACAGCAGTCCTGGGCAGGACCTGGCTGCTATTTCCGACACTTCCAGCACGGAGATGTTGCTACACTAATGAGCCCATCTAAAATATGGATTGCCGGGATATTGCCTGAATTTAGCGAGTTTGCAGCTGGTTAACTCTGATTGATCAGCTGACATTTGCTGAGCGCTGCCAAACTATCCATCAGCAAGTGCTGTAATAATCCTGGTTCTGTCAGAGCTCTGCGGAGCTCGGCTGATTTAGCAGCACCAATCTCGTTATCTCACTGCATTCACACCTTTCCCAGAGCCGTGATTAGGAGAGTGCAGCTGAATGGGTTTCAGAAATGCCCAGAAGCATCGTGGAGTGTGGCATGGAGGTGTCCTGAGAGAAGAGAAGAGAAGAGAAGAGAAGAGAAGAGAAGAGAAGAGAAGAGAAGAGAAGAGAAGAGAAGAGAAGAGAAGAGAAGAGAAGAGAAGAGAAGAGAAGAGAAGAGAAGAGAAGAGAAGAGAAGAGAAGAGAAGAGAAGAGAAGCAAAAGTGCTGTGAGCTTAATCAGTGAAGTCTTTGCAGATCATGAAAGTTGATTTTCCTCCTTTCCTTCATTCAGTGACTAATTTCTGTTACTGTAACTAGGAGCAAGAGCGTTTATCCCCACCAAAACTTAAATATTCACTTCCTCTTCTCCACCTCTTGAAAAAGCACTTCCCTCTCCATTCTGGCTCTAGCAAGAAAGCTCACAACAATGCTACAGAAAACACTCTAAAAGAAGGGTTTTTTTGTTTATTGAATGTTTATAATCACACTCCGTATCACCATCCCCACGGGGAATGAATGAGTCAGGGCTCCCAGGAGAGCACAATCCCAGAAGAAAGGAAAATGATGTAACACCAGAACTTCGCAGAGTTTTTTATCAGGACGGAGCACCCCTCACAGCCTGGATCCCCTCTGCATTTCCAGGCTTGTGGTGGCCATGGGAAAGAGCTTTGATCCACAGCACAGGCGCAAGGATTTGAGGAAGTTTGACAACAAGGAAGGGGCAGAGGCCAGGATTGTGTAATCAAAACCCTGGCAAAGGCATTCCAAGCCTTTCAGTGACAGCTGCATTGTCTCTCTGCCATCTTTCAGCTTGCCAGGTGAGCTTTACCACACAGGGAACCTGCACCTTGGCTGCAGGAGTGAAAACCCCAAAGAGACAGCAAGGAGAGGAAATCCTGCCCCCACTCTGCCTCCTCTGCGGCCTTCCCAGATCCTCAGCCTGCTCAGAAAGGTATTACAGAGTTCTCGGGACAGCTTAACATGTTTGCTCAGGGTTTAGAAATATAGAAATAGAGGGATTCCTAAGGGGGATGAGCAGGATTCTTCCTTCCTCGCCTTTGTTTGTGGCTTTTGAGGGGATTCTGAGGGGGCAGAATCTCTCAGCAGGCTCCTTGCACAGACACACTTGGGCACAGGTCCCACAGGTGCTCACACACAGACACTCAGATCCAACAAAGCTGTGTCCATTCCTGTTCCTAAGGCCTTCACTGCCTGGCCCACACTCATCCAACCATCCCAACAAACCTGATGCCTAAAGAGGCCAACCTAGAAACAGAGACTGGACAGGAGGAAGGGAATAAAGGTGGATATTTATTTGAAAGGCCTTCAGAGGCACACCCTGGGCAGGCCAAAGGCTGCACCCAAGATGGACCCCGAGTCACGAGTTCTTCACACTTTTATAGCTTTGCTCCATTTGCATCTCAGCCCAATTTCACCGATTAAACTTTAGCTAATGATGGAATTTCCCCTCAGCTTGCCCCCTTCTCAAGATGCTGGGTTACACATTTTGGGC
Organism: Pachycephala philippinensis; assembly: GCA_013397055.1. NCBI lineage: Eukaryota > Metazoa > Chordata > Aves > Passeriformes > Pachycephala > Pachycephala philippinensis. Next base: position 124,615 of record VWZT01010547.1, on the reverse strand, counting down.
CTAGGCCGGGCTGGGTGTCCTTGGAGAGCAGCCTGGAGAGGCTTTGTTCTGTCTGTCTCAGCATGAGAGAGCAGCAGCTCCCAGGCTGCAGGGCACTGCAGAGTTACACACTGGGAATGCAGCATTGGAAACATATAAAAGCTAAAACGTATCAAACCCCGAGCAGGCTCCCGGGGCGGGCTCTGGGGCAGAGGGATCCTCCTGACTCACTGCAGCCGCCCTTTCTCACAGGTGCAGCCGTCAGTGCCCTCGGGGTGAGCCGGGGGTGCCGGTGCTGCTGTGCCCTCCTGCCTCAGGAACCCTCCCGCCTCAGGAACCCTCCCGGGCAGCTCTGCTGCTCCGCTGGCGATGATGAGAGGCTGCTGGAGCCCTCCAGGAGCGGACAGAGGGAACGGAGGGGCCCCCACAGCGGGCCAGCCCCACGGTCCGTGTGCTCTCACACCCATCCCCAGCAGGGCCGGGGCCGAACACCCCAGGAGAAGGTGTCAGAGCCCTGCTGCTGGCACTCGGCGAGCGTGTCCCTGCTCTGACGAGTTCTCACCCTGATCTGCGGCAATTAGAGCCTGGCTCAGCCCTGCAATTACACAGCTTAACACCCTCCCTAAACATGGACTCGAGCGAGCGCCAGAGCTCTGCCTCTCTTTAATATTCAAATGAAGGCTGTCCTGCTGATTTCCAGCAGCACCAGCCGTGTTTCCAAACAGCACCTACCGAGCTGCCAGGTGACACTCCGACACCCCTCCGGCTGAACGAGATAAGCAATTTATCGCCGCACAGCTTGTTTAGTTAGTTTAAAGCTCTCTAAGGCAACAGAATTTCTGTTTACGTGTACAAACACGGGGAAAAGCGCAGTTAAGGAAGCGAGAAATGGGCTTTACCTTAATGTCCCGCTGAGGTTTGAAAGAATCTCCGCTTCACTCCCTCCTTTCTTTTCCTCTCTCCCTCTCTTCTTGCATGGCTGGACTGACAGGTTGGCAGAGCTGAGAACGACAGGTTGGGTTTGTTTTTTTAGACACAACTCCTCCCCCTCTCAAAGAGAAGGGAAAAAAAAAAAAAAGGCAAGACTGTTTGGGAAAAGTTCACAGAAAATCCCGTCCTTTCAGCACATTCGAACTGGTGAGAAAAATGCTGCTTTGGGGAGCCCAGCACATTTCCAATTGTTTTTCTCAAAAAGGCTCAAGGTCTGCTTTGCAAGAAGTGTGAAGCAACCAAAGGATTTACACCAAGAGCTGACCTGACCCCAAACCTTCCCCATTTCCCTGATAACTGATCTAGAGGTAATTACAGCCCCTTTAGTGCAGCCTTGACAAGAGGGCTTTTGCAAAGGTGGAAAGGGCTTTTTGCAGGCAGCACAAGAATCTTTGGGCCTTGGATTTTATCCTTGCACCCCAGCACCATTCTGTGTAATAAAAGTCACCAAGAGATGTCTGAAGACCCAATTTTTTCCCTCAGAGCCGTGTGCTGCTGCTAACCCGCCCTCACAGCAGGTTATTTTAAACTCCTGGTTTACTCCATGCTCTGAGCTGGTTGCAGTGACACCAGCTCAGCTTCTGTCCCTGTCACCTGAGAGGTGAGAGCATCCCAGAGAGCTGGGGGAGGTTTTTAACAGACCACAATGACCACAGAAAGGAGGTCAGTGTCAAAAGCTTCCACTTCCCCAGGCCTTCCCAGGTGTTCTGGTTCAGGTGGACAAAACACATCCCTGGGAATGCTCTGCTACAACGTTTGTAAACTCAGCCCTTGGAACCAAGATGCAGACACTGATCTCACCCCGGGTTTATCACTAAATTCTTAGATTAGGGCTGTGCCACACGAACTGTGCCTGCTCCTAATTCAGTGCTGCTGCCCGTGCCCTCCTGGCCATGGAGCTCTGCCACGAGTATCTGCCAATAAATGCCAGCAAAGAGCAGCCAAGAGGTTGGTGGCCGGTGATGAAACAGCCTCCACCCTCCCACTCCCCTGCAATTTCCAAAAGAATTGACAGGCAGTCTCTTTCATTCTCTAAAGCTTTTTTAAGTTGGCAGCTTGGACACAAACCTGCAATTTCCAGGCCTGTTCTCTGCAGAGCTGCTGCCTCTGTTTCAAGCAAGCAGAAAAGCAAACGTACAGGAGACTAATGACTGTCATCTGCATAAATTTGCATGGCAGACTCCTTGAACAGAATCCCATCTCCTCGGGTCAGCTTTGCAGCTGGCTTGGAACAATGAGGTTTCAGAGGCTTCCTTTACCTGCGTCACTGGTGCTGGAGTCACTCTGAGCCCAGCAGCAGCAGCAGCTCTGCAAAGACAAAAGGGCTCAAAAAACTTCTGGAAAAAAAACCCAGCCAGTTTAATTTAACATTACAGTGAGCTAGATTAGAGGTGAAACCGACGGGTCTCACACGGAGTCCGTGTGACATCATATCCGAAAATGTCTCATTCCACTTCTTGCAAGCTCAGCTTTATCTCCTGCACCAGGGGAGGGCTACATCCATCTATTCCATCTATTCCATCTTTTCCATCTATTCCATCTATTCCAGGACTGATTTCCATTCCTCCTGCCTCCTGCAGAACGCATTCGCTCTCTGCCTCTTTTATCAGGCAACTGTTCTCAATTGTGCTCAGCTCCCCACTCAAGATCGACAGAGAGATAACACGAAAAGCTCAGAAATCTTTCCTGCCGGTGGAACAAGTTCCCCGAATCCAGACAAAACTGGGCACAGTTCAGTGCTAATGGATCATGGCTGGAGGCACCACTGCCTGCTGAGGGAAGTGAGGAACTGTTCTTCAGGTTACAGCACGGTCACAGGCTGCATTTCTGCCTTAATTTCCAGTGCCGATGGATGGGGAGAAGGATTTAGCAGCACTGAGCACATGCCAGTGTCAGCACTACTGTACCAAAGGTAGATTTGCCAGCAGAGATCCAGCTGCAGCTCCCTTTGGCACTGATTTAGATTTTTCTCAGTCCTCCCTCCTCAGCGTTATGAGGTTGGAGATCCAAACCCTTCAAAAGATTTGCAGCTTGTAAGAGCTTTTAGCAAAGGGATTTATTCCCTTTATTGACTGAGGTTACCTGCCCTGGCACCAAAAAAACCCCACCAAAAACATGCCCAGCACGATGCTGTTGCTTCACCTCAGGCATTTTCATCCCACATGGGAGTCCTGGAGAGGGAGAGAAGCTGAGCAGCATCACAAGGAGAGAGGAATCTCCAATCTCCAGCTGTAGCTCCAGCCCAGTCCCAGTCCAGCCCTGGAGTGTGACATGTGACAGTCACAGCTGTGTCTGCCCCAGGGGCCAAGGGTGAATTAAAGCCAAGAGCCCTCAGCTCTCAGCAAACAGAGCTGCTATAAGAGCTTAAAGCCAGTCAATAAATGCGCTTCAATTAAGCGCTCCGGTGAGGTCAGATTTCTCGTTTTTCCTGTTTAACCAGAGAGTTTCGAGACAGCCCCATAATGAACCCTGGGAGCAGAGCTCGTCATGGCATCAGCAAAGTTGCAACATTGCACCCAACTTTGGGTTGTTATGTTCTGGCACTCCCTAAAGGAAAAACAAAACAAAGAGGAAGGAACACGTCTCATAATGTGGGAACTTCATCCCAAATGCCTTGATGCCAATGACGAGGTTCCCATGGTGTCAGTGGGTTGTGGATCAATACAGCTGAGATAAATGCTGTGTTTTCATATCAGACTGATGTTCCCCATTGATTTCCAAGTGGATCTTTGTTCCCTGATTCCTTGTCCTGCCTTGAAAAGCCCTCCCTCAAGGCCTGCAAACATCCCTTGTCTGCACCGGTTTCTTGGGCAGGTCCAGCTGAGCAGACACTGGAGCCATCTGTGCGTTGCAAAGGGAAAAAGAGGAAAAAACCCTGCATTTCAATCCCCAGCTTTTATCCTTTGGGGGTGTGGATCCCTCAATCCACCCTGCAGTGGCCACTGCTCCACATCCATCTCCTCCAACCCCACAAACACGTGCAGAGCCCTTTTTGGACCCTGGCTGAGGTTGTTGCTCTAAATTTCCACCCATTCCAAGTTCAAACTGTCTTTTAATTCCATATAAACCGCAGGTGCTGAATGTTTGATCGGGCAGGGAGGAGGTCCCTGCAGAGAAGAGCAGAACAGGGGGTGAAGTGTGGGACCTTCGGCTCTTACAGAGTGGTGGTCCCGTGAAAATCAGCACAGAAGTCCCTCTTAGGGGGCACGGAAAAGCCACAGGGGTGTCACAGAGCCTCTGGCACATCCGAGACGGTGTTCAGGGAGTTGGGAATGACAGGAGGGCTCCAGTCCCTTTCCATGTATAATTCACCAAGAAATCAGCTGGCCAGGGTGGAAATAATTCAAAATGAACTGAGCCCTTAGGTATTACATTAACTGGATCTCTAGGGGAGGATGTGGATTACTGCAGCTGAACAGAGCCCTTATTTATCAGATGGAAAAGGTTAATGTCATTTCCTTTCCTTTCCTCCATGGTTTTCCTCACCACAGCCCCGTTTCTGGCGAGCAGGAGGTGCAGACAGTGTAAGAACATGTGCTTGATTGCTTAAATCACCAGAGCTGTTACTTGGGGCAGGGAGGGGGTAAGAAATTAAGATTTCTGCTGGTTTCCTGGGGAGAATTACAGGGCTAGGAAACATAAAACACCGAGGAAAGGAAATGGGTTGTGGAGCACCTGGACTTTGATTTGACATCCAAGAGTCCTAACTCAAGGAGGGAATTTGTGCATTCTCATCTACTGTGGTGCCTAATAAGAACCAGGATCAAACTAATCTAATATTCTTATTCCATACTTTATAAAGCAAGAGTGCATTAAGAAAGGTCATTTTTTTTCACTCCTAAATGAAGTTTAAATACAGTTAAATTAAGTTCTACTAATAAAGAGTCTATGCTTTTTTCTAATTTGCCTCTGGAGTCTCAAGAGCTGTTGACCTAAAGATAAATATCAGAGCAGTTCAGCTATCTATTATGTGCTCTGCTAATGATGTCAACAAGTTAATTCTAATGTCAACTGAGGAGAAAATTTCCATGTTGGGACTTAGCTTGGGCTAAGAGGAAAAAAAAAAAAGCTCTTTTTGTGGTAAAAAGCTCAAGACACCCAGGTTGATTTCCCTCTCTGTGGCACGGGATATCCTTGGATGAGCCATGCAGGGGTGTTCTCCTCCTGCAGTAACTAAGATGGACCTAAACCACGCTGAATTCAGATTTCAAGAGAAGGATAAACATTTCTGACCATTTGGGAATTTCAGGATTCCAGGTGCTGGCTCCGTGTCTGTCCATGAAGAAGGATGAGTGTGGCATTGGGGTTTGGCTTCTGACCACAGCTCTTCTTCCCCCAAGGTCTGCAGGTACTCACTGCACATCTCCTGCCCATTTCTGCTTGTTTTGCCTTAGGTCAGAGATGGTTTGAGCTCCTCACCACCCTCTTGTTTCCAAAGCCACCAGCAGAACTTAATTCCATTCCTTAATTCCATTCCTTAATTCCATTCCTTAATTCCAGCCAGGTCCCATAAAAAGGCATCTGGATGCAGCTGTTGGTCTCTCTGCCTACACAAGATGTGAATTTACCTCCCAGTTTCCAGCTCCAGCTGCTTCCCTGCCCCTGTATCCAGCTCCAGGTTGGCCAAACCTCAGGCCTGCTCCTTTCCTCTCTCCACATCCCACTATCCATGGAAAGAAATCCAGGCCGAAGGGACAACAAGGGTCAGGACTTCTGGGTGACGCTGAGGTTGCCTTTCCGGCCCCAGCTCTCCATCCGTGACCTGAGTCAGTGGCTTTACCTTACCTTGCAGAGGTGCCTTGAGGACAAAACATTCATGTTTCAGGGCACGGCAGCGGGGCTGGCTAATTCCAGCTCTGAAGGAAATGGGGACAGAGATGCCCATTGACTCTTGTGGGATTTACAATGAGCCCTTATCTGTTTTACATTGGCCCCGAGCAGCCACCTGAGGATAGCAGGGCCTGACTATTAATTCCTGAGCGGGTAAACAATCAGCATCCCACTGATAATGGAGTAAGTTAATGGATGTAGCCAAGGCAACCCCAGCGTGGCTCCTGAGTTGGCTTCATGGGCTATTTGCAGATCACGAAAGGAGCTGAGTGCATCTGGACTCCTTTTTTTGCTCGTCCATAAAGGAAAAGCTTTCCTGGACAACCAGGCAGCAAGGATATTCCAGCAAATTGCCTTTCCCAGAAAGCCAACCTTGACTTTGTTATAATTGCTGTGTAAATATAATCCCATTCATCAATTAAATGCTGCTCTCCAGGGCTGGAACATTATCCATGTTCATGGGGATGGAATCCCTGGCTATTCGCTCGGCTAACTCTGTATTCATGGGCATTAGCCTTGGAAAAGAGAATGTGATTGCTTGAATAAATTCAGCCGCCACCTCCAGCACCCCTGGATCAGTTGACAAGAGTCAGTCTGGCTGGAAGAGGGGCTCAGAAATAGGTTGCTGTGGAAATCCTAAATATCCAGCTCTTGGCGGGGGAATTCAGATGGGATAATTGATAAATAGAAATGGCCCAGCCCTTGCCAACCTCAGAGCTGACCCCTTGGTCCTACAGGTGTTATTGAGGATCAGAAAGTTGCTTCTTTCACCAAGTATTTGTGTAAGAAAAATACTGAATTTTCACCAAGAAATATGTTGCCATGGAAATCCTAAATATCCAGCCCTCGGCAGGGGGATTCAGATGGGATACTTGATAAACAGAAATGGCCCAGCCCTTGCCAACCTCAGAGCTGACCCCTTGGTCCTACAGGTGTTATTGAGGATCAGAAAGTCGGGGTCTTTTCAAAAGTGATTGAGCAAGAAAAATTCTGAACTTTCACCAACATTCGTAATTCCAGGTCCTGTGTTCCTTGCAGATCTCTCCCAGAACCTCCCACTGCCTGTGTACAGTCTCTCCAGAGGGGTCACATTATTTTTGAGCTGTCTGGATGCAGCCGGTTCCACAGGCCAGAGGGCAGCTGCTAATGGGCTCTGCCCACGGAGCTATTGCTGCTCGGCAGCAGCCCGTGCCCTGAGGGTGACCTGTGCCGCTGTCCCCGCACACCCCCGGGCCAGCCAGCGCCTGATCCTCGCTTTATGGTGCTTGTTCTGTGTGACTGAACATTCTTAATAATTCAGAACGGCCCCGTGGCCCTGCTGTTCCCCCGGCGCAGTTGCAAGCTTTACAACCCCAAACACAACCCGTAAATAGATTTCCCTCTCGGGCAGGATCCAGCAGCTGTTCAACAACGGCCAACAACCCCCGGAGCAGTTTAGCACCAGGACTAATGTGTGTCCTGCCTCGTTAAACTGAGGCAATTCAGGCTGGGGACAAATTCTTGGCCCTGTGCTGGTAAAGCAGCATAAGAGCCCAGTGCTGGGGGCATTAAGCACTCCTGGTGTTTAAAATCTCAGTATTTTTCACAAGGGAGGAGAAACTGAGTTCCACAGAGCACAGTGGATGTTGTCCATGAGCACTGGTGTGCTGGAGTGACCCCAAAACAGAGCAATTGAGGTAGGGAAGGGTCTGGAGCACCAGGAGGGGCTGAGGGAGCTGGGAAAGGGGCTCAGCCTGGAGAAAAGGAGGCTCAGGGGGGACCTTGTGGCTCTGCACAACTCCCTGACAGGAGGGGGGAGAGAGGTGGGGTCTGTCTCTTCTCCCAGGTAACAAGGGATAGGACAAGAGGAAACAGCCTCGAGTTGTACCAGTGGAGGTTTAGCTTGGATATCAGGAAGCATTTCTTCCTAGAAAAGACTGCCCAGCCCTGGCACAGCTGCCTGGGGCAGTGGTGAAGTCCCCATCCCTGGAGGGATTTAAAAGCCACATGGATGTGGCACCTGGGGACGTGGGGCAGTGGACTTGGCCGTGTTGGGTTAATGGTTGGACTCAATGAGTTCAGAGGTCATTTCCAACCTCAACACTTCCGTAACTCTGTCCTAAAACCAGCTTTGGGGCAGGCATGTTGTTTTGAACAACTTTTCTTCCGGAAAGCAGTGTTGGAGCACTTGGACACCGTTTCCCTTTGTGGAAAATGACTGGAAAATAGGGGGCAGGAGGCCGGGGATCGGGATCAGGCATGGGTGTGGGTCGGGTGTGGGGTGGACACGGGATGGGTGCAGGTCTGGCAGGGGTTGGTTGTGGGTTGGGCATGGGTTGGACACGGGATGGACACAGGGCGGGCGAGGGGCAGGTGCAGGTTGGGCGCAGGGAAAGGTGAGGGATGGGCACGATGCGGGCACAGGTTGTGCGTGGGTCAGACACGGGGTGGGTGCGGGATGGAGGCGGGATGGGCACGATCCTGGCACGGTGCGGGGGGGGCAAGGATGGGACACGGGACGGGTGCGGGGCAGGGGCGGGGGGGGGCCGG
>VWZT01010547.1:47785-115535 GCA_013397055.1 Pachycephala philippinensis | reverse complement strand
TGCGGGATGGAGGCGGGGATCGCTCCGGGCCGGTGCCGGTGCGGGTGGGACACGGGATGGGTGCGGGATGGAGGCGGGGATCGCTCCGGGCCGGTGCCGGTGCGGGTGGGACACGGGGTGGATGCGGGATGGAGGCGGGGATCGCTCCGGGCCGGTGCCGGTGCGGGGCGTTCGGCGCTATCCCTTCAGCACCACGGCGGCTCCGGAGCCCGAGCGGGAGCGGCTCCGGCAGCGCTGGAGGGAAACCCCCGACATCCCCCGGAGCCAGCGGGATGAGTTCTATCCCCCGCCGTGCAGAGCGAAATAAAAAAGAAAATGCCCTTCTGGCGGTTCGGGTTTCACATGGGTTCGTGCTGGAAAACAAATTAACCTAAGAGGATTTGGGGAATTCGAGCCGGGAACAGAAGACAAGGTGGAAGTGTCTGAGTTTTGAAAATGTGCCCAAGGCCCCGACTGGCAAATCCTTTCTCTGAATGCTCTTGCTAAGCCCTTTCATCAGCACTGAAAGAATACAGAGAAAATGTATTTTTGCTTTGAGTTAGCAGAAAAGATTACCTGGAAACTATTTTCAGTAAAACGTTGGTTGTGCTTTCTCCTCTTCTCAAAAACTGTTTCTGTTCATGGAATTTTATCAGAAGAAAGCAGCCACACGATCTGTGGATCTGATTCAGTAATTTAATAAAACTGTCATTTGGGTTAATGAAGGTTAGAATTAATTTGTCCAAGACACATCTCTTGAACATTAATAATTGATTTTTGGCTGAGACTGTTTCATGGAATGGTTATGGAGAGAGGGAATTTCTAAACACTGGTGGAAAAGTTTGCTTAAAGGACTGGATTTCTCTTCCTCCAATAGAGTTTGTAATTTACTTCTGGCAACTTTCAAGTCTTTGTGCTGAACAAAGCAAAGAATTGTGCAGAGCAGATTAAGAATTTAAAAAAAATCTCCATCAAGAAGGGTTGAGAAACAGGAGCAGGAAAATGTTCCTGACAGACAAAGCAGCCTCACATCACGTGCACAAAACCTCAGTATTTCATGTGCTGCCATCCCATCTTCCTGCACTTTAAAAATCCTAATTTTTAAAATCTTTAAGTGATATTTCAGTGATAGGCCAGTGTTGTGTACTCTGTACATTGCAGTGGCTTTCAAAAGGATGAGATAATCTTATCTGCATCGATAGTTTGTATTTTATTTATTCTGCGTTTCAAAACATAAGAATAATAAAATGCTTTGTTGGTTTAGTGGTGGGATCTGATTTGGGTTATCAAAGGAAGTGTTGTTAGAGCCTCAGGTGCCCTTCCTGAACGCTCCAACAATCACCTCCTCACCCCGGCGTTATCAGCCCCAGCCCGTCCTGGTGCCACAGCTGTAAAAGCAAAGCTCAGACTGCACAACCCTTCCCTAACTTTTAATTTTCCTGCTTTCCACCACCCCAGAGATTTCTTGGGTGTTTCACCCTTGGATCGAGCGAGGAGTGATCCTTGCTCTGGGATCCCTGCAGGGATTTTCTGGCAGAGCTCAGAGCTCCTGTGCAGCTCTGGCAGCACTGCCAGCAGAGGGGGAGAGTCAGAGACACAGAGCTGTGATTTCATCCCACATCNATACACATAAATATATACTTTACCTAAATATATATTTATTTATATTTATATATTTATAAATGTATATCCTCAATAAAAAGAAGGAAAAACTTCAAACCAAGGCACCACTAGAGATGCTGCTGTGATACTTTCCCCAATCCATGTTTTCCAGCTCCTGCACACAACCCCATCTTCCCTCGCTGTTTGTTGTAAAGCATTTATCACTTTTGCTGAACAATTTAAAAGAAAAACCTGCGAAAGGCCACATCTGGCCTCAGGAATCCTGATGAAGATGGGAAAAAACCCTCCTGGAGCAGAACAAAAAGGCCCTGAGCAGCTCTGAGCAGAGGCTGCTGCCTGCCAGCCCTCATGCCCCTGATAAATCTGCATTTGATCGTGAGCTCTAAGTCCTTAAGCACATTGTAGAAATGGGGCAAATCCTCTTTGGGAATTTACTGACTTAAAAAAAGGAAAAGCAACATAATTCCATTTATTTTAACATCATTAGGTGCTGAAAAAGAAACCCAGATCATATCATGGGATGTGTTTCTGCTATGATCAGTGCATTTTAGCACTTGGCTGCTGGGACACAAAGGAGTCTTTTGCTGTGGGAAATAAGAAGCTGGAGTGAGGAATAAAAACCAGTTCCTACTTTGCACTGTTTTCCCCAAGAAAATCTAAGCTATTTATTGTCAGGATATTGGCACTGGGCTTGGATGGGGCAGTGGTGCTGGAAAATGAGGTTTTTCTGCTTTTTGTTCCTGTCTCTGAAGCAGAATAAGGAGAAATCCAATGTGTCCTATCCTTCAGTATCAGCAGAATGGGTTTGGAGCTGGCTCCCTAAAAAACCAACCCAAAAAATCCCAAAAACCCAACTAAACCCCAACCAACCAATGAACCAAGACCCCTCCATAGCTCCGGGCCCCATTGGAGTGGGAATTTGGCTGCTGCCTCTCACACCAGCAGAGCCAGAAGTTAACTCGGGCACAAGGAGCTTGCCTGCTTTTACTACAGACAAAACAGAATTGAGCCACCTCCTTTCCCAACTTTTTCTCTGAAAGATCCCTCTAGGAAGTTCCTTTTCCACTTTTTTTCCTTAACCACTTCAGCTCTGAGGCCGAGGTGAGGCAGCTGGGCTGGCCTGAGGGATTATCCAGGAGAAAGCCATGAACTCGTCCCTGTCCCTTCCTGAGGTGTGTTTGCCTTCCCCAGCAGGCAGAGCGTCCTCTCCCGAGAATTCCAGTTCTCCCTGCTCCATTGGCTCCTGGCTCCCTGACAAGATCTGGATCTTCAAAGCTCTGCTTCCCCTTTTGATGCCATCATCTGTGTTTGCATTTCGTGGCACCCAGAACAAGCCAGGCAAATTCCTTTAAACTCCAATTTGTGCTTTGTAGGATTGCCAGATTGGGGAAAAAAACCGCTCAGGAAATGGAGAAATCTGTGGGCTCTTAACGAACATTAAACTCCTGATAAAAAACGGTGACAAATCCATCCTCTGCTGACCCAGGTCACCTCTGAACAGACTCGAGGTTCTTTAGCAACTTGCCAATTCCCCCATTCTTTCATTGCCCAGGTTTGTGTTTTGTTCTGCTTTCTCTGCTGGTTTATCTCTTAATCTTTGGGTAAATTGCAGCATCTGAATCTGGCCATTGTGGAAAGGGGTTCAAAGCTTCTCACTTAATTCATAGCCAAGGTTTCCATTTCCTGAAATCAGGCAACTCTTCATTTATTTTTTCTGTGTTTTGATTTGGATGTTCAGGGTCCCTTGGACCTGTGCTGACAATATTCCAATAAATACTGCTTTATGCCACCAATACTCCCATTCATTCCAGGATTCTTCAGTGGGGGAGGAATGACTGAACCTCTCTGGATGTGGTAGAAGGTTTGGAAGATCCATTTGCCACATTATCATCCCTTGCTAAAGGTGCCACGATCCCTTAAATAAATGGCTGTGTCTGAACACAGAATTATCAGAGTTTTCCTCCCCAGGCAGAGGCACAGAGAGGAGGCTGCACCCAGGGGTCCCTGAGGCTGAGATGTTCTCTGCCTAGGTGGGGATCACGCCTGTCCTACAGGATTTACTCATGGAGCAAAATGGAATTCGGAGACAGGAAAGATTTGGTTCTTTTACTGATTTTTCCAGCCCCATTTCTATTAAAATGTTATTGTTTTCAGGAATACATTATCTTTGTCTAATATACAATTACACAACACAACGATCAGCTACTTTCTGGATGTCTTCAAGTACCTGTTTAAACTTTCACTCAATCATCATCCCAATTTCCTTCCATGCTCTACTCCAGCTAAAGGTCAATTCTATTATTTTCCATCTCAATTTATGTCATGGCAAATGGAAAAAAAAAGATTTGAGCAAGCGAATCCTTCCCTCTGCAGACCAGTTTTGAGCCAGCACATAGCACACACGTGAAACGTTATTTAAAAACAAATACTCATGACTTAAAAACAAATAACTCATGGTTTAAAAACAAGTATTCCCACCACATTGACAGCAACCAGAACAAACGTGAGATGAGTGTCCCTGTCCTTTCTGTGCTGTGCTGAGGGAATTTACCTCAGCAAGAAGTTTTCTTCTAGAATTCACTTTACCCAAGAGCAGAGAGAAAGAAATCAAAGGTGCAGGATGAATGCAAGTGGTACAGCTGGATGGGGTGAGTTTAGTGAAAGGACTGATGTAAATATAGATTTTCCCTAGTGCGGTCCTGCCTCTCCACAGGGAGAAAAAACCACAAGCCTCCACAGACTTGAGCATAAAACATGAAAATATAAAAATTATTAGGAGAGAAAAATGAAAACAGTTACAGAGACAAGGCCGTTGGTGTGGAGAAAAAAGCAATGGAAAACAGTGTACCAGGGAATAAATAAATTCACCGTGCACACTCTTCAGCTATGGGTACAGACACTTCAGTTTGGGTCAGATTAGGATGAAATCATGTGCATGTGGGCAGTGATTTAATTTTAAAAGACCCAGTTAAGCAAAGCTGGCTGCTGCCAGGTTGCTCTGCCCCAAGAGAAGAGCAGAGAGCAGGGACGTGCAGCTGCTTTGCCCGTGCAGGAGGAAGGGACACAAAAGGAGCTTTACCTTTGCTCGGCTGCCACGAGGAAGTCCTTCGAAGGCTCCTTCGTGTCTCGCTGCCAGCAGCTCTGCAACTGGGCAGAAAAACAGGGGCTGGGTTAATAATAAAGAAAGGCACGAGCTGTAAACTCCAAAGGCTCCGGTTAAACATTGACTCCAGCTCTTGGGAGCGATCTCGGAGGGTCTGCCTGAGGCATCCTGAGGAAGGGAATCCAGCCTGGTCCTCAGCAGCTCCTCCCGGCTGGGACAGGGAGCTGGGGCCACCCTGCACATCCAGGTGAGGCTTTCAAAGGAAAGGAGCAGGAAATTCTCCCAGGTAATGAAAGCCCTTCATCATTCAAATGGTACTGCAAATATTTACCCACGGGACTGCGTTTGGAGTCAGCCACTGATAGACAACTTGAGAATAAACAGGTTCAGATTTGTTGTACGGTCTATTTTTTTTTTTTTTTTCCCAATAAAAAGTCTTTTGTTTCTGGATTAGCGTGAGGTTAAGGGAAGGACTTCCAGCCTACACGAGAAGTGCAATCTCATTTTCTGTTGAAGTCACAGACCCTGTCCTTTTCTGTGCTGATGGAATTTGCCTCAGCAAGAAGTTTTCTTCCAGAATTGGCTTTACCCAAGGGCAGAGAGAAAAAATCGAAGGTGCAGGATGAATGCAGATGGCACAGCTGGGTTGGGTGAACTCAGTAAATACACAACTTCCCAGAATCCTGCCTCTCCACAGGGAGAAAAAGACACCTGGAAAAGGTGAGGGTGGAGCACAACCCTCATCCCTACACAGGAGCTCTGCAGTGTTGTGACCTTTCAGAAGGGTTTTAGCTCCTGCTTTTCATTTTCACATCATGTTCTGGCTGTTTATTGAAGATAAACACAGGCATTTAGAGATGAATTTAAACCATTTGGATTTCTGGGGATGGTTCATGCAATCCCTGCACAGAGACCTTGTCTGGAGCTTGGATCTGAAACGAGAAGAGAAACCCAAATCTAAAGGACTAAACAGGAATGAGTTGGTCCGAGGTGAAATGTGTCTAAATCCAGGGTGGGTTTGTATTTAGATAAAAAAGGCAGCTTTGACTCTTTTACTGCCAGCTCAGCTCCCCAGCCCTGCCCTGCAGTGAGGCACCAGCTCCGACCCAGGAGAGAGGAGCACGACTCAGGGCCGCACAGCTCAGGGCAAAATGCCCTTTTCTGTCTGCTCTGGTGCCACTCCGGGCTCTGGGGGGTGACACCAGTCCCTGCCTGGGCATCTGCACAGCCCCAGATCCTCTGGAAATCCAGCCCCACTTTGGTCGTTCTGTAATACAAATTAATAACAATAACTAGACTTGACTGCTTGACAAAAAGCAAATAGTTCGGAAAAAGCTGTCTTAAATCTTTCTATCCCACTTCCCCAGACCGAAAAAAATCTACAAATGTTATTTCTTTTGGCAGCTGAAACCTAATCCTACCTTGGTTAACATAACAGAGAGAACAGGAAGCGCTGCGAAGGAATTTTTCATTCCCTGGGACGTCTTTGATCCCACTCCCCTCCCTTTTCCTATCAGGTAATTTTCAAATCTCGATGTTTCCAGTTAGTCTACGGATCTTCTTGTTTTGTCTATTCCGGGCAGGCCTTATTTAACTTCCATTTCAGGGATGAAAAACTGCCCTGCGTGGAGACTTTGCTGTTGTGTAAGCCGGAACCTGAGAACTCCAGAATCCAGGAGGGAATCCGGCTGAAATTCACAGCCCTGGCTGGTGGAAAACCAATCACAGCTTTGCTTCAGCACGAGCTTCTGTGATTCAAACATCACAGAAGCCCCAAACAAACCCTTTAAGCGTTTTCTCCTGAAGCCACCATTTTTTGTCACTTAGTTCCACTCCCTGACACGTGGAGGGAATTTTTGCACCGTTCTCCATCTCGGTTTGTGCCCATCTAAAACGTGCAAAGCTCCAAACAAATTAATGCCTGATTAATATCTGGGGTTCTATGGGAATGTGTTGACCCTTATTCCAGTCCCACACGGAATTCAAGGCTGCATCTCTGCTTTGGACAATAAAAAAAGTCATAATTAGAATATTGATGACCCTGGGAGGGCTTAATTACCACGGAGCAGCCTCCTGCTTGCAGCCAAGAGAAGTTTAGAGTGCTCCAAAGCAGAAGATGACATAAAAACCATAAAAATGATACCAAGGTCATCTCAGAGCAGATAACACAACAGAGGGATAAAATGCACATCTGAAATAATTCAATATTTCTGTGCAAGTGAAAATATTGATACTTTTATTTATGCTTTTTATACTCTTCATCTACTCTTCTGCTGTTGTAGCTTCACTTATCCTGCAGATCTCCATAAAGCAGAATTTAGAGGATCTTTGGAAAACAGGGGTAAAAAGGGATCTACAAGAGAAACTTTTGCAAACTGTGAATGTCAGGAATGGGGCAGGAACCTCTTTACAAACATTCCATGATGGAAATTCCACAGGCAAACTGCACATCATTTTATTTTATTGAGAAAGCTTTTCCTGATAATTACACTGAGTTTCTCTCTTTAAAATTTTAATCAGTTGCTTCTTCTCAAATGCTTTCTTCACTCCAATATTTCCATGATCATCTTGCAGCTGCTCCTGGTCAAAGACACAACAGCAACAGATTTATCTGCAAAAAGAGAGCATCTGTCACGTGTCTGATGGAAAATGTCCCCTGCCCTCTACCTCAATGCTCAAACAATACCTGTTCCCAGCGGGGATTTAGCTCTTGATTAAAAAAAATACCTCACAGTCCCAAAATTCCATGAATCCCACCCCACAGTAAGGAAAAAGTGTTCAAAAAACGTGGATGTGGCACCAAGGTTTAGTGGTGAACGTGGTGGTGGTGGGGCTGGGTTGGAGGTTGGACTTGGTGATCTTAAAGGTCTTTTCCAACTTTAATGATTCCATGGGGCTATGAAAACTTAATCCCAAACTTAATCCCATTTTATGGCTGGCAAACCAATGATTTCAACCGGTAGAATTCTACCTCACTCAAGATTAAAAAAGAAATTGAATAAAACACAATCCAACAGGAAAGTTTCAATGAACAATTTTTTACTCACGTACACCCAAATCCTGGTTCCAGGAAACTCAGTGGCACTCTCAGGGTCAGTGTCACCTCAAAGCTCTGTGACACTCTCAGAACTCAATGGCACCTCAGGACTCGATGGCACCAGGCTTTTCTTTCCCATTTTCCCCTTTTTTAAACAGAATTCTTTTCAGAACAAGACAGGCAACCAAGTGTCACGGTTCGGTTACTGAAGTTCTTAGAAATGCCTCTGCCTGAATTAAGGTGCAAACGAGACCATGTGCCAATGACAACAGCATGGGTTTTATTTGATGGTAAATATGAGAGAGAGAGAGAGAGGGAAAGAAAGAAAGAAGTGGAAAATAGGTGGAGGGGACAGAAAGAGAGTGACAGGGACAGGATAAGGAAAATATCACCATCCGTGGATCCCAACAATGTTGTGTTGATCCTCTCCAGCTGGTCTTGGTGGTAAAGGTCCCTCTAAAAAGCATAGAATAGTCCAAAGTTCCAGTCAGGTATCTTCGGGGAGGCTTCTTTGGTTGTAGCTTCTTTTTACGGCTTTTGTTATAATGGGCAAAACTCTTTTACATCAATGTTTGAGGCATGGACTGTTTCAGTCTCTGACACCAGGTGTGCCCAGAGTGGGCAGGACAGAGGCATCCATGGGGTTTGGTGTCACCTTTGAGGGGCTGGTGCCTGGAGGATGGATGTGCTCCAGCCCCGGGGTGTGGGATGGGCTGTGCCTGGCACTGATCCCCCTTTTCCATGGGGAAGGCACCTGCAGAGGCTGGAACTGCTCAGTGCATTGTGTGGGTGACTTGTGCCTCACCAAGGACTCCTCAGGTTCCTTCCCACTCGTCCATCAGGACAGAAAAAAGAATTACAGACCTCAGCTTCTGTGGTTTTGGGATGTGGCAGGGGAAGGATGGGCTGATCTCGCTGCAAACTGAGCAAATTAAATGGAGATCCACAACTCCTCGTTTCTTTCGTATTAAAGGGTTTGTTTGCCATCACCTTAGAACGATTCTCTCCCATTCTCACCAGTTCTTCCTTGGGTTTTTAAGGCTGTGAGAGAAAGGGAGATCAGAAAAAGGATGTGGCACCTTTTTGTTATTTTTAAGTGAAGTAATAAGCGTGGAAAACATGATCCCTCACTCCCTTTGTGTCCCAGCATCTCCAGGACCATCAAATCCTTCATGTGCACACTACCACAGTCCTGCAGGTCCCAGTGCTCCATGGGATCTTGCATATATCCTTCTGTGTTTCTGGGATTTAAGAGAGCACAACTGATGGGAAAAAGAATTTTAGAAGGTCATTGGGAAAAAAGAAACAAACAAAAAAAAGTTAGCATGACTTTACAGATAACAAGACTTAATGATTTTTTATTTCCAATTTAATCTTTGTGCTTTCTTGTGGAAAGAGTCTCTTTTGGGGTGATAGTTCTTCGTTAAATAAAACAAAAAAAGAACAATTAATGGGATGAAAGTGGAATGCCAAACCGTGCTGCATTGTCAGATCCTTTAATGCAGCTCTTCCAGTAGCCCTGATGAGCCCTGATGAGCTGTAGGCCTGTGTTTTCCTGCCTGTGTGCCTTCCTGGCTTTCAAAGTGCCAGCACAGGAATTGTTATTTTGAAAAGCAAGACAATAAAATTTTATTAGGCAGAGCAGGCTGGTTCTGTCCCAGGCTGGCCCAATGGCAGCGCTGGCCGGAGGAAGCCCCAGGCCAAGCACAATAAGGAGAGAAGCTCTGGAATGTGACACTGGCGTTTGTCTCCCATGGATTCCTCACCTTGGAAGGAAGATTTCACTCCGCAGGAAACCCTTTCTTCTCATTCATCGACAGCTGTGAAATAAGAGAATTGTTCACCCCTCAGTTGTAGGAGACAGAAATAGCTCTGAGCCCCTTGGCAGCCCAGGAGAGCTCCCCTCGCTGCTGCCCTGGGCTCTGGACTGCACTTTTGGGTGCTTTGCTTAAACTTTCAAACTGAGGTTCTGAGAGCTGTGACCCTCTCATTTCTCTCTGCAGTCTCTTGCAGCCTAAGAAATAGTTTAAAAAGTTTTCCCTGCTGAATACTAAATACTCTCACCCCTTTACAAATAGTTGTTGAGATGTTTCCTTTCCCTTTCACCTGCCTGATTTTAATTTTTCTAATTCTTTAGCATATCCGGTGTGTGGAAAATGTTATATTTTAGTGAATTCCTTTCCTGCACAGAGCTGTAAAAGGAGCCTGGGGTCAGCTCCAGGTTTCACACGACTGCGGCCAACCCTGGTGCTCGCCCACATATAAAAATGCAAATTATATTTACCTGCCATCAAGAGGTAACATTTAGTAGCCAAATTCATTTTTATAAGGGTTCATAAATGCTGTTTGCATAACACAGCACCATAATCAGATTTTTTAGTTGGGCCTGTAATGAGGTCTTGTAAATTGGCTGTTATCTGAAGGGTTTATTTTTATTAAACAAGTAAACAGCAGAGCCCAGCAACTTTCCTGTGGCCAGGCTGCCATCTCTTCACGAGCTTTCTTTTTCCTTTCAGCAGCCCCCTTTTGGTGCCTTCCTCAGTGGGGAATTCCTGGCTCTGTGCAGGGAGTTCAGGCACCTTTCCCAGGAGAAAACTCCAGCAGGTGAGACCACATAAAGCCACATTTTCCAGGAGTATCTGACACAGTTTATCCCCAGGCCAGGCTTGATACTCACATATTTCACATAAAGAGTACACCGGGACTTTTTCAGGCCTTTAAGAGGAGGGTACAAAATCCCAAACCGGTGTCACTGAATGAATGTGCAAGAATTACTTGAAGAAGCCAATTTCTAAATTTAACATCAGTTTAGTCACTGCATTTCTAATAAAAGTAATTAAAAACAACACAAAATATTGTCTAAAGAGCATATTTATAACCTATAATTTATGGTAACTCATGCTTTAGTGGAGGCCGTGACTGACAAACTGGAAAAATCCTGATTTTAACTTTTCTCGGGAACTCAACGCTTGTCTCGACAATCCCAAAGCAACTTTTTCCTTATCAAAACAGAACACACCTACAGGGCTGTAAAAACTGACATGGGGGTGGGGAAAACGGTTTTCTGGTGAACTGGAGGAGATTATTCACCCCTATTCTGGGAATCAATGTGACCTGAGCTTCCCCACGGAGCCTGGAGCAGCTCCTGCACTTCTCCTTCCGTGCTCCTTTCCGAGAGGCTCAAGGCAGCCCAGGGCTCCTGCCCAGGGATGTCGTTTTTGATTAAAGACTGAGCTAGGCCAAAACCACAGATCCCAAAACCTCTTCAACTTTCCCAAAATACAGCTCTTCACGGGAATTCAACATCTGTCTCTGCAATGAGCTGAGCCAAAGCTTGACCTCCACCACCGGTGAACTTTGGGAAAGTTCAGTTTCCTGTTCGAGGCTGGGTTTGCTCCTTCCAGAGGAGCTATCCCAGGAAATCACTCGGGGTGTTGATAAACCCACAAATAATGCTTCTAGGTGTTCTATATCCAGGCTGCTCGGTGCCAAAATGTTGTATCCAGCTCCCTCCAGATGATATCTATTTAGTGAACAGCCATGTGCGAGGCCTCGTGCACCTAAAGGAATTAACAGCAGTGGAAACTATTTGAGGAATTGCAGGTGAGGCATTTCCCTGTGCCCAGGGGGATTTCTGACCTGCTTTTCATAATGAAGACCTTGTTTTCACAAGGTCACCAACAGCATTTAAACCTGTCCCAAGAAATGCAGCCAGCAAAGAGCTGGGATCAAGGAGAGAAACAATAGGAATAATATTATTGTATCCCTCACCCCGTGGATAAAGCAGGCTGGGTCTCCAGCTGCAAACATCCAAGGGATGGTTGAGGATCACATCCCCAGTCATCCCCAGGGGATCCAATCCCTTTCTTTCAGGATGCTGAGGTGGCACCCAGTCGTGGTGGGAAGCTCCTGCAGAAAAATTCGTATTTGTCTTGTGTCGTGTGTGTTATTTTGGAAATGTTTGCAGGCAGAACCCCTGGGCTGCTCAGCATCCTTCCTGTGCCTCAGCCACAGCAGAAAGCAGTGCCCTGCAGGCAAGGAAAAGGTTTGGTTTAGCAACCACAGAGAAGTGAATAAATGAAATAAGATGAAACAAGGCAGCAAGTTCCTCTGTTGGCAAATCATTTAATTGATACAAAGATTTCCATCTCCCGTATTTCACAGACACGACTGAGTAGACAAACACTGTGCAGCGTAACCTCCTCGAGCCCTGAAACAGGAGTTCTGTGTGCCACTAATTAACTGTATAAATATCCTGAGGTGGGTGAAATGACTGGAATCAGGGAATCACCTCCGTGATTTGCTGCTCTGGAGTTAAACTCCTGTTAGGGGGAGCAGGAGAGTGGGAGTGCAGCGTTCTGAGGGAGCTCCAGAGGCACCTGGAGCCGCCTGCCTGTTGCTGATCCTGGTGGAGCTGCATTAATGACAGCCAGCCAATAATCCCCAGGTCAGACACGCACTGCAATTTCCATCCCATAATTGCACAGCGAGACACCCCAGGCCGTGCTTTTCCAGGGGATTATTACACTCCACTGAAAGCTGGAGCCGCTTGGCCTTTGGCCTCCCAGAACCACCCAGAGCTCTCAATAATCTCCAGGGCTCTGCTCCCTGTTGTGTCTTTCTCAGACAAATGGAAAACACATTTTCACTTCAAACTAATCCCCGTTAAACAGCACTGAGACCAGGCAAACCCTTGAGCTGATCCTAATAATAAAAAAAAGAACATATTTAGAAACAAATTAGCCTTTTAAGTGAGGCAGTGCAGGGTGGTTTGTGGAAGCATGGCAGGACAGCTGGGGTTTGCTGCTCCCAGGGCGTTCCTGGGCCTGAGAGACACCAACCACAGCAAGCTCAAACTCAGGGATGAGCTGGGCTCTCCACAACCAGCTCAAATGTTGGTGTAAATTGGTGTGGGGGCTCCCCAGCCCTGGGAAATGGTGCAGCATTGTGGGGTTTGGTGAAAAAGAGGAATGGTGAACAGGCCGATCCAGAGAAGGGAGCTCTGCCTGGCTCCCCTGGGTGCTGTGAGGGGTTCCCAGCATGGGAAGACATGGAGCTGTTGGAGAAACTCCAGAGGAGGCAGCAGGATGATCAGAGGGATGGAGGGAGGCTGAGAGAATTGGGATTGTTCAGCCTGGAGAAGAGGAGCTTCGGGGTGACCTCAGTGTGGTCTTCCAGGGCCTGAAGGGAGCCCACAGGAAAGACGGAGAGAGACAATTGACAAGTTATGGAGTGACAGGACAAGGGGGAATGGCTTCAGACTGACAGAGAGGGGGTTTAGATGGGATATTGGGAAGGAATTGTTCCCTGTGAGGGTGAGGAGGCCCTGGCACAGGGTGCCCAGAGAAGCTGTGGCTGCCCCTGGATCCCTGGCAGTGTCCAAGGCCAGGCTGGACAGGGCTTGGAGCAGCCTGGGACAGGGGAAGGTGTCCCTGCCCATGGCAGGGGTGGCACTGGATGGGCTTTAATGTCCCCTCCCACCCAAACCATTCTCTGATTCCGTGATTTATCCAAGTGTGTGCTGTAATTTACTGAGACACTGAGCAGAATGTTTCGAGTAAGAACCTCAGCTCTGGGATTTTTGTTAGTGAAGCCCAAGAAAACAATATTTTCAGGATGATCCTTTGATCCCTTCCATCCCAATACCATTTTTCCTGGGCCACCTTCAATATTGCACCAGTGCTGCCCCAACAGAGGCAGCTCCTGCTCTGCCAGCTCTGCAAGCCAGCAGCACTCACTGCTCCACAAAAGCAAAGCATTCCCGTGCCACACCTTTGCCAGTGTGTCACTGTTCCCAGGGAATCCATTTCTCCCCAATCCCTGCAGTGATCCATCACACAGGGAACATTTTTGGATCCGTGTCTCCAGCTGTGGCATGTGGAACGTGGAGCAGAGCTCGCCTTCCTCGCCAAGCATTGTTTTGAGCATCGCCTGTGAGGGCTGGGGCTGGTTTGGGGCTGGCCTTTTCCCTGTTGCTGTTTTTGGGAGCGAAGGGCTCTGCATGGAAAATGGCTTGGTGAGCTCTCTGTTCTGCTCCCCTGGAGCTGGTGTGGTGCATATTTTTAATTCTCCATTCTCTACTCCAGGCACTGGTTACATCCAGAGATCATTTAGGATGTGCAAATGTCTTAGCAGCCTATTCCAAAGCCCACTGAGGCTTTCTCTTTCCTTCAATAGGCTTTGATTGGGCCACAAGTAAACAACCAGGAAATCTGAGTTGTTTTAACCTTTGTTCTACCTTTCTCCTTTCCTGCACTGACTGCGTTACTTCATTTGTTACCTCACACCTATTTAAAGATAAAAATTCTTCCAGCTAGGAGTCATGCCTTTGATTTTTCTCTTTTTAACTTTTACAGATTTTGATTTATTAGTTCGAACACCTTCAATGGCTTAGATTTGTTGAGTAAGTGCAAATGCTGACAGAGTTAATTTTTGTCCCCACGCCTTTGCAGGAATAAGAATGTGGAGGATAAATCTCTCTGGGTTATATTCCCCTGCCTCAGGAGGTGGACAGCACATTCCCCATTATCGCAGCCTCCTGCCTCAGGGTGGAGGAGGGTAAGGCTGTGCTTGAGGAGGGGCTGTGCTCTCGTTTTTGAGGAGGTGAGGTGCAATATCCACCTCCTTTGGCCCATGGAAGATGTTTGGGAGGCCTTTTCCTGGTGAGTTTTCCAACTGGCCATGGGTGACCACCTCCATTCCTGTCCCTTCCCTCCATTCCCTGCCCGTTCCTGCTGTTCCACTGGGCAGCAGTTTCCAGGATGATGCCTTGAGGTGCTCAGGGAGCAGCAATTGGGTGAAAAGGATGAAAAAGTGCCAAATTCAGTCAGCCTCACCTGCCCTGCTCACCACAAGCCTTTCCCCATGTTCAGCTTTGTATTTTCTGTCCCTCTGCACAGGGAACTTTTCCACTCATCCAAACAGTGCCTTGCATTGTCCCATGTATTTTAGAAATTCGGTGCCAGATATTTGACAGTGTCTTCATTCATCTGCAAATAGGAAAATGGATTATGGTGTGTCATGTTACCTGCAGGCCCTGCTGGCCTTCCCCGGGGCAAAGAAGAGTACTTTTATTCTTCTAGGCAATCCTTCCTGGAAAACAGAAAAGTTTCCAGCTCCCAAAAGTCTGTGAGGGTCACAGGCTTTGCTTTGCAGTGGCTAAATTCAGATCAGACTCAGTGTTATACCCTGCAGCTACACTGGGGCCACTTACTTGGGATTTAATGGCTTTTATTATGGTCTTAGTTGGCTTGGACAGAAATAGTTAGCAAATAGTAGTTAAAATTCAAACAGCCATTAAAGTCTGGTCCTGACAAGATGCAACTACTCTGTTACTAATGGACTTTTCCCCACAAGGACACATTTGTTAAAGGAAAATGTTTGAAATATTTGGCCGGTTGACAGTGGAAAAAAAAAAAAGGGAGAGAGCAAATTCTAAAGTTCTGAGGAAGCTGTGGTGGCAGGATCAGTCTGCACACATCAGCAAGATCCCTGAGCAGGAGAGGCAGCAGTGCCCCAGGAAAGTTTTCCATGAGTTGTCTTTATTTGACCAGATCTGCACTCACACGTCCTCCTTAGCTGCTGGGGACTGCTCAGAGGCAAAGCTGCTGGGAGTTCAGGAGAGATGTTTGAGCACTCCTTCAGTCAAATAAAGCCTCTCGCTGCTGCTGGAGCCTGGAGCAGCTCAGCCCTGCTCTGGCACACCAAATTATCCGTTTTGGGAGGAGAAGGCGAGTAAAAAAACTCAGTGGCCTAAAGGTTTGATGCCTAGAGCTGCACATGGTGTGGCAAACACCATGCCCAGAATCTGGGACAAGAACTGGGAGGTTTGGCATCAATTCATGGAGGCAGAAGCACCTGCACAAACTGCCATCTGTAGGTAAAGATAATTTTGGTTTAGTTCTTCATTTAGGGACACTGAAGCTGTGAGCAAGGGGATATTTTCCATCAGAACAGAGCTGATTCTTGGTTTTACACTGGATTTTCTCCCTGTAAAGGTTTGGAATACAAACTTCTCTGAATGGATCAGCACCTGGAGCCCTCCCGTGGATGAGCAAAAGGGTTTAATGAATTTTCATTATTTGCCAACACAAAAACATATCCTAGAGGTGACAACACTCAGAATTTTCCATCTGACCCACCCAAGCATTCAGATCTTCCAGCTGTTCCCAGAGCTTCGTTGGGCTGAGTGCATAAAGGGCTGCAGGCAAAGGTGTGTTTGTACTCCATGAAAGCACTTTGTTCAGAGCAGCTGAAAGTGCAAATAATAGAAACAACTACTTTTAAAACTGCAATTCAAAAAGAGTGAAAAAAACCCATCACCTACGAGTAATTAATCTTAATTTTGTTTCTAATGATGCTGGAGTCAGAAACCACTCCAGAGCTACTTTTTGCACGGTGTTTGCAAGTTCTCTCTACCAAATGAGCTCTTGGAGTGACAAGTAGAGATCCAATAAACCTCCTGATCCTCCTCTGCCTCTGTGGTAAACTTATTCCCAATTCCTGTGATTTATTGATATTTTTAATGAAGTTTTTTACTCATGGTTCTTGCACTTCCAGTTCTCCAAATATCCACGTTCAGTTCTTTTTTCTGCCATGTGATTTCTGTTTCAACCTCCCAGTGCCTGATCTAAGTGTGCCATTGAGCGACTCGTTCCCAAATTGCCCAAAGTTTTAGAGCAAAAGCCAAAGCCTCTCATCCTTTCCCTCCTGTTACCTCCACATTCCAGAAATCTCCAACACCTTTCAAATTGAGGACCTGTTGGTACCTGACTTGCATTTGAAATACATTTTGGCCAGGTTGAATGTGATTTAAAGCTCGTTAGGCAAATTAGCATCAATATTAATGAGAGCAGGTCTCCCTGGACTTCCAACCTTAGCAGCCACTTGCTTATTTCTTAATTTTACTTATTTCTTATTAGATTTAAATTCACTCAACAAAGACATTGTGAACAATATTAAAATTTTTTTAAAAGGTGTTTTTGTAAAGAAAAACCTTATCCTGTGAGCCAAGGCCCCTTTTTTCTTCTATACTCTGCACTATGCTTGCCCACACTGCACCCATGGAAGTCAGGAGTGATAATAAAAACATCTGCTGTGGCTTTCTGCAGCTCGTTTCACGTCAGCTGAAGGCTGACAGATAAAATTCAGCCCTGACAGACCACACTCAGCCTTTGTGCTTCTCCCCCCAAAACTCATTTTTAACTCAAAGTGGACGTTAGGAAGAGGGAGAAACCTTCATTCTCACCTATAAAAGTCGCAGCTGTTTTCCTGTTTTTATAGAAAGCAGCGGGCAGATTTGCTGTAAAAGAGTCAGAGCTCTGCTGCAAAGAGCTGTTCACCTTGAGGGGTGATGTCAGAGCCATAAATAACAGCACGGGAACTGGAGATGTCCTTAAAGGCCCATTAAGAATGATGTGAAAAGGAAGTGGGGAACACAGGAACGAGCGTGCTCTGCACAGCAGGCACATGCTAAACATCACTGTAATAAGGGAGTAGAGAAATACCAGGGGAAAAGCAAAAAAAGGAGGAAAGGAAATAACAGAACTTCTTCTTTGGAAGTCAGTTGTGCATTCTGACACTCGGCAAGGAAGGATTTCAAAGGTATCAGTGGTTAAAGAACTACTGATGCATCCACTTAGTGCCAATTTCATGTTTGGTGTTTCATTCTCCTGAATGAAAAGAACTATGCAGAATATCAAAGTAATTTTTGTATTTCAAGAGAAAAAGACACTTAGAAAGAGTAACTTACAGTAATACAACAGTGATAATTTCCTGTCTGGGAATATTTCCTCTGATAGAGTCTAGAGCTGGATTAATCGTTTTCCTCTGTTCATAACCACATCTTCCTCTTTCCTCTTTTTTTATATCTGTTATATGCTGATCATGTAGCAAAAATTCTTGCTATTGCCATTTATGCTCTGACACTGTGTGTTATTAAATTTCCATCTCACTGCCATTACTCAGTCCCTTGGGACTGCTGGGCTCTTCCCCTTTGGTATTTCCCTCCTCCAGCATCTCTGTTTCAACCCTGACTTTTCAAGAAGTTCAGCATCATTGATGAAAATTTGAAAATCAGTTTAATTTGAGGATTGATCCCAAGGAGCCTCGTAGCAGCATTCCTGTCTTGTGTTCCCTTTGATTAAAACACCCTGTCCTTCCATCTCCTCCACTAGGCTGGATCTTTAGTTTAATGAATATCTTGGATTTTGAGTTCAATGGATATCCATATTTGGTTTAATGAATATCTCTGCATGTGGTAGTTCAGGTAAATTTGCCTCCCTTGTCTGGAGAAGCTCAGTAAACAGTTAACAGTAAACAGGTTCACAATTAACCACAAGTGACCTTGGGAAAACTTCTCTGACTTTGATCCCTTCTCCTGGACAAGTCTCAGTGCCTGGCAGTGACACTCCGACAAAATATTCCGTGTGCTCCACGTGCTCCTCTCTGCTCCTGGGGCAGGTTCCCCAGGATAACAGGATGAGAACTCATTTGCCTGCCTCTGTCCCACCACTTCCAGTGCCCAGCATGGTTGGAGCTGCTCTGCTTCCACCTCCCTCCCGAGCCAGCCCGGTACCTGCAGCTCTGGCAGGGTTTGGCTCCTTGGGGAAGCACCAAAGGAAAAGCAGAAGGGAAGGGAGAGGGTAAAAAGCTGAGCTCTGTTCCTAAAAACCAGCAACGTAGTCAGAGGAGGTGAGTTCTGTGGACATGGCTTCCAAATGGCATCATCAGCTCATTTTTGTGGTTTTGACTTGAAAACCTTCGCCATGGCTCTCTGAGCAGAACAGCTGTCTACCAAATGCTCCAAATGCCTCAAATTAGCTACCCAAGAGCACCCATCCGAAGGGAAGGGCTGTGCTGGCACTGCGGAGCAGCAGGCTTTTATGACATGTCATTCTTGCTCTGTCCTCGTTCAACCTCGCATTGTTTCCCAGGCAGGGCATATCTTCTGCATTAGAGAGGGATTTGTTATTGGGAAAACGTGGGGACTCCAGGGATTGTCCCTGTCCCTGCTTGTGTAACCTCGGCCTCGGCTGCATCCCGCTCCTTCAGCACCGACGAGGAAATGGGAACAAAAGAGTGCCAGGGCAGAAAGGAGAGACACCCTCAGTGCTGGTTTGGCATTTTTTGTTACAGACTTGCTACCAACTTTTTAATGAGGAGAATAAAGGAGAAACTGCATCCCAAAGTTTCCTGCCGCCGTGGCTCTGGATGGTTTCAGAGCAGAAATTCACTCCAGGTTTCCCATGATGAGCAAGTTGCTGGTTAATGACAAGTGTGTTCAGAATTGAGCCTTTCCATCCTTCTCAAGGTCCCACAGGGGTTTTTGTGAGCCAAAAAGATACTCAGGTAATCAGAACTCGTGGAGCGATCTGCTGTCAGCCAAAAGCACCGAGCCTCTGCTGATTTCCACAAGTTGTTACCATGGAAATGGGTCCTTTCCATGCCAGGAGCATCTCATCAGAGGAGTAAAGCAAAGGGGACACTCACCTGTGCTCAGTTTTTGGCATCAGGAGTGCAAAGGCCTTGCAGGAACATGGACCTCAGGATGCTCACTTTGGATGGAATCAGTTCTTCTGCTTTTGTTTGGTTCAGTGTCTACTGGCCTTTCAGGGTTTGGGGTTTTCTGCCAGGCACAAATGGAAAAAATGGCCTCTTCCTTTGGGAGAGGGAGCCAAAATCTCTACTGGTAAAAATAGTGGTTTGTTTATTCAAATGTCATCTCTGTCAAAACAACAGGATGATCTTATACTCGTAACTGACACTTGCTCAGGAGAGAAAGTGCTCCCAGAAAAGCTGAAACTGCTCCAGTGCTCCTTTCCAGCAGACATCCCACCAGTCTGGGAATCTTTGTTCTCCTCTCAGCTCCTGCTGTACCCCGGTGTAGATCTCCCTGTGGCACTGGGCTCAGCAGGGAATTCTGCTCCTACAGAACAATTCCTGCCTCTCAAGGCAAACCCCACCAGATCCTTAAAAACAGCCATGGAAGGGAGATTTAAGTTACATAAGTGAGATTTTTTTTTTTTCCAATTCTAAATTAATCAGTGGTCAGCTCAAGCCATGTGTGACACGAGGAGTTCCAGCGAGCTTAAAAAGTCATGCCAATATTCTATTTCCAGAGACTCATTATGCACATATCATTTTCTTAATCCACTAAATCTGTGATGACAATGATCTCTTATCCTTTTATTTGTACAAGGCAGAAGAGTCCTTATTCATCCCAGCAGCTTATAGGCACTGGATGATAATAATAGCAGTAGTAATTTGTGCCTCATAGTAATGAATTTCATGGGTTGTGCTTTGTTTTCCAAAAGCTGCCTTTTCTTCTCGCTGAATTTTGCTGCCACAAAGTTTGTGGCAGGGTTATTATTTTAATATTATCACTTCGGGTGAGTAGGAGCTAAGTTTGGTGCATTCAACACTTCCAGGCTCTGACTTCACTGCCAAAAATCGTGCGTGGATTTGAGAGAGACAAAGGCTATAGAGCAGGAAGATCTGCAATTCAGACTGGTTTTTCTCTGCGGGATAGCTGTGAAATGTTTGTTTGCAGATGCAGATCCAGTGCCCAGCTTGTTTGTTCACAGCTTTTTCAGAGTATAAAGCCATTGTGACCCACGGATCTGATGAGCTGCAAAACACAGACAAGGGAATTCTGCCCAGTAATTTGTGTATTAATTCAGTCACTTATGTTCTAACTGCACGTCAGAAATCCAGGCAAGAGTCATTTTCCTTCAGAAATACAGGAAACGCTGGATTTAAAGATATATTTAATACTAATTCATTTCACACTATTCACAGCTATTCATGCAGGCTGTGCAAGTGCTAAAAAAGTATTTCCTGAGATCCTTGGTTGTGACAAATGTTTCCAGTTCTTGTCATTTGATCAGCACTTTAATAACCCCGTAGATAAACTGGTGATGTAATGAATGAGCTCATGCACTTTAAACTTGAGCTGGATATAAAAACCTCACTTAAATCAAATGAAAATTTTGTAGGATAGAGGCGTTCTCGGTGGAGAATGCAGACAGCACTTCAGCCTTCCCTCCGAGAGCTGCCACAGAAAGTTCTGCTGGAAGGAAACGTTCCAGTGCTGGAAAGCAAACTGGGATTCCTGGTAATCCCATGGTCTGAGTGCTTGTTTGCCTCTGCTCTTGCCTCCTTCCCCAAGGTGAGGAGGGAGATAAGCACCAGTTATCTCTCCCCTCTGAACTGCTGCCTTGGCTGCCCTTGAGCTCAGCAGCTCTCGGGCACATTCCAGATCCGTGTGGGATCCCAGGGACACCTGCCCAGCTCCCTGAGGAGCGCCGTGAGCTCCTCCAGCATCTCCTTACTCATCACCTTCAGCCTTCCTCCCCCATCTGATCCTCCTTTCTCCCTGCAGGGACTTTCTAGGAAGGTGACTCTGGGAAGTGTCATTGGGAAGGGTAACTGGGGATTATGGCGTGTCCCTAACACGATTTGACAGCCCGGGCCACCTTCCTGTCCCTGCAGAAAATACGTGCTCCTGTCTGCCTCCCCTTGCCTAAATACTGCTTTTCTGAGCCTCGTTCTCCACGGTGGGGCTCTTTTTATCCAGATCAGTGTAGACTAAGCAGGATTATAAAACCAGATTTATCCAAGGCCATAATACTGTAGTTGCAAGGAGCACTTTCCAGTGGCTGTGAGGTGCTTAATCTTTTAGATTAACTAGAAATATCTATGGCTTTAAACCGCTGGTTTGCGTCACGTCCCGAAAGCCGCTTTATGTTGGGAAACATTAGAACAGTGATTAAAAAATTGTCTCTGCTGGTGGGTTCTGCACGAAAACTGGGAGGGGAGAGCATCACTGCTTGGCAGTTGAGTCCATCTTTGTCCTCCCAAGTAGCCAGGCTTCCTCGTGTGGTGGAAGCAGCAGCGCTTCCAGGAATGATGGAGCATTTCCTGGAGATGTGGGAAGAGAGGAGGGGAACAGCAGGACATGCACTGGTGATGTGGGAGAACACTTCTCTTACCATGCCCAGCTGCCTCTTTGGCCCTTTAGAGCCAAATATCAGCCAGAAAATCAAAAAGCACCTAAACAAAGCAGGCATGGGCCAGCAGTGAGAGCTCAACTGCAGCCCCTTAGCTGCAGAGCACCTTTTCCTTTCTCCCTCTCCATATCCTCCCACCTTTTCCCATCCTGTTCCATTTGCAGAGATTCCTGATCCCAGCCCATTCTGAGCCACACCAGGTCACAACAAGAGCTGTGGATGGGATTTAAACTGCAGGAATACCCAAGCCCACCTGGAGCTGGAGAGTCCTGTGGGACATCCTGTGCCTGCGTGGCTCATGCCCCGCTCTGGAATGGCTTTTCCACCTCCAAACACATCCCCTTCTCCCTCCAGACTGTTGGGAAAGAGGGAACAGGGCATCTCCTCTGCCTGCCAGATGCCTGCACAGGGCTTGGAATTTTTGTGAATTAATAAAGTCACCCACAAGCGCCTGGGAGTTTTTATTGCCTGTGCAGCCACTGAGATCATCGGGACAGCAGTGAAAACTCTGTCCAGGTAGGAGAGGCTGGGAGTGCTTCTCCTGGTGATAATATTCTAAAAAAGGAAACAACCAGCAGAAAAACAGTTCTATAAATTTGTTTAGAGAACATCCAGTGACCGTGAATCCTGCTATAAATATCCCAGGCTATAGGTTTCAGGGATTC
The DNA here is from genome assembly GCA_013397055.1 of Pachycephala philippinensis. Classification (NCBI taxonomy): domain Eukaryota; kingdom Metazoa; phylum Chordata; class Aves; order Passeriformes; genus Pachycephala; species Pachycephala philippinensis. The sequence goes on along the minus strand of VWZT01010547.1, from coordinate 93,119 downwards.
TTTACCGGATTGGTGCTGTGCCTTGTCACAGGCCTTGGTAACAGGAGCCTCATGATGGTTGTGATAAACTGTTTTTATTCCTTATCTCCCTCTCTTCCCTCCTTCCTTCCAGTTCCACCAGGCTTTTACCCGTAATGTTTATTCCTCACCTCATGGAAAATTTTTGACCGAGAAAAAGATCACTTCAGCTGGAAAACCAAAAATGTCCAGCCAAAACCAACGTTTTCATTGTTTGGCTGAAAATGAGAGGTTTGCCATTTTAAGCTTAAAGTTTTTGGTGTGGAGCCAAAATAGTTTTGCTTTTTGCCCAAAGTCTGCAGTAAAAATTCCCAATTTTTCAGGGAAGCAGACACTTGTTTTTACATCAACAAGGGAAAAGTCAAAAACCTGAGTGCTCACCAGAGTAGTTTAGACAACAGCAGCTCTGGACAAAAGTCCTTTTTCCTTCAGTGAGTGTTAAATAGTGAGTGAACATGTTCCAGTTCTTCTCCCCGTTAGGTGGGCATGGCAAAGCTGCTGGAGATCCTGTGCCAAAAGGATCCATGGCTGGAACAGAGACGATTTCATGTGATTTCCATGTCTGATGACAACTGGGGCTGTCCCCACTCTGTCCTTTTCCCCTGGATGGCAAATCCCAGCTCCAGGTCCGTGAGGAGCAGTGTTGGGCAGGGAGCCTGGGGCTGAGGGGTGGCTGCAGCCCTAAAAGCTTTGATGACAACCCCACAAACCCTGCACTCCCCTGCTCACAGCCGTGGATTTCCATTGCACGGGGATTGGGATTTTCCTTGCTGCCCTTCCTGAAGTGACTCCTAAGCCCCAACAAAGAATTAAATCAGTGGAAGCTGTTTTGTTTCTGACACTGTATCAAGAATTCCCATAAGAAGTGGGGAGAGGAAGTTGTTTGCAGCTCCCAACACCACGTCAGTGGAACTGTGCTGGATATCCAGGTGCTCCCTTGCCTTCCTGCACACATCTCTTTCCAAGGATTTGCCATTTGATGGAAGGGCTGAAGCAACACCTAAACCCCTGGTTTTAACTGGAGAGGTGAAGAGAGGAGTGTGTTACTGCTCCAGGTGTCATGTGGATTCCTTGGTGCAGAACCCCAGGCTCAACAATGCCAAAAAAATCAGTTTGAAGTAAAGAAGGGATAAAAAGAAGTAGGAACTGCAGATTTAAAGAAATTAGAAGAGTTGGACAGTGAAAAAATGATGATTATTAAATGTTTCAATAAACCAGGGTATTATTTAATTTCAGCTGGCAGAAGGACGCAGGAGTCACCAGGATGGCAGAGCCATGGCATTCCAAATGAAGATTCCAGGGCTCTGAAACCTTTGCTGCTCCTCTGTGACGGGGGGAACTTCGTGATGCCTTTTCATTCCATGAGATCTATGTGGAAAGGACCAAGCCAAGGAGGAATTATCTACCATGGGTGATCTCCAAAAGGATCCTGAGCCTAGTGAATGCCCAGTGCCTTGATGGGAATCAGGTAGATCATGGCAAGGGTCTAAATATGGCATTTCTGGCTGCCCTGCATTTGGCTGATTTTGGAGCGGGTGCCTTTATTTTGCTGCTCGTGTTTGTTCTCTTTAACTTCAGACACATTTCAGCGACACTTCTCTCAGGAAATTACCACATGGAAAGTTGGTATTTTCTAACAATTTCCACGGAGCAGTTTCCAACTGGATCGAGATCCTGTGCAACCCTAGACCAAGAAATGACAAAGCCTTCATTTTCTTACCAAGGGACCTGTATCTGTTACCCTCCAAGAAAGTGGGGCCAGTGCCGTGGTGGTCTGGGGTTGTAATTTGTGTGTGTTTCCACTGCACCAAACCCCACGTTGTGGTTGGCTGGGGCTGGGGGTGAACAGTTCATCAGGAGAGGGACCAGAACACATCCACCAAAAAACTGACTTTGATATGTGGGGATGGCTGAGCCACTCTCAGTGCCACCACAAAATCTACTGACACGAGCATCAGAGTGACTGCAAAGCTCTGAAATTCATCTTCAGGTATTTCTGGGGCCTGAGGTGAACTCGAGATGAAAAATAGTTTGATATGGATTTGATATCAGCAGCTGGTCCGATGGAAGGTGTCCCTGCCCATGGCAGGGGCTGGACTGAGATGGGCATTGAGGTCCCTTCCAACCCAAACCATTCTGTCATTCCATGGTTCTGTGAGTGCTGATTTTAACTTCAGGTTTGGTGTTTTGGTTGAGGATTTTAAAGATCAGCTTTGATCTGTCAGAGTGAGGCCAGAGAAGGGTCACCAAGTTGATTTGGGGTGTGGAACTCTGCTCCTGTGAGGAAAGGCTGAGAGAATTGGGATTGTTCAGCCTGGAAAAGAGAAGCTTTGGGGTGACCCAGCTGTGGCCTTCCAGTGCCTGAAGGGGATGACAGAAAGGATGGAGAGGGACCTTTTACAACATCATGGGATGACTGGACAAGGGGAATGGCTCCAAACTGACAAAGAGTGGGTTTAGGTTAAATATTAGGAAGAAATTCCTCCCTGTGAGGGTGGGGAGGCCCTGGCACAGGTTCCCAGAGCAGCTGTGGCTGCCCCTGGATCCCTGGCAGTGCCCAAGGCCAGGCTGGACGGGACCTGGGGCACCCTGGGACAGTGGAAGGTGTCCCTGCCCATGGCAGGGGGTGGTACTGGATGAGCTTTAAAGTCACTTCCCACCCAAACCATTCCATGATTCCATGATTCTATTCTTAATCAAATTGGCACAATTTACCTGTAAATTAATATCAAAATAACTAACAAATATATCCTGTTGTTTTAGGAAACATCATCTCTGGGACCAGGTAAAAGAATAGAAAGAATTAATAATAAAAAATTGCTCCTTGGTATGAACAGTGGTTTCATTTACTTCATTTGAAGTATCTTTACTGGGAACTCTGGCACAGGAGAGCTTAAAGATAGGACTTTTTTTTCCCAGAAAAATTGGTTTAGACATCGGTAGGTTTGGGGTAATATTTTCTTTTATCCCTCTGTTCTTTTCCCTGCCATGTATTTCTCAATGAAGAAATTTTATCCCTGCATTCCATATTAAGAAAAGGGGAAAAAAAAATCCATCTGTGGGTTCTCTTTTGTAGAAAGCTATGGTTTCCTACATGACTTTTCCGTGGAATTTGTTTGGGAAAAATGCAGAGTGCACCAAAATGAGGTAATGACAGGGTTTGGTATTTATCAAAGCCCTTTTCCCCCTGTCATCAAACTGCATCAAACTGTCAGCAAACGTCCCAGAGCCTCCTGGAGCAGAGGAGCTGCACAAGCCAAAATGGGAAGCACAACTGATCCCTTGGGAAGGCTCTTCCCTGCAGAGCCCAGCCCAGGCACCTGGGGCAGCTCCAGGCTCTGGGACTTTCTGCTTCCAGGATAACTTCAGGTGAGGTCAATGAGTATGGGCATGGGCACACAGCGATGAGGCCTCAATCATGGAGTAAATGTCTTATAAATCATGCAAAAAAATGAAAGATAACTCCATTTCTGCCACCTAAAGACCCTGTGGGGCGGATACCTCTGAATCCAGCAAATCAGTGGCTTTGTGTCACTGTATGGTCACTACTGAGTGCCCCGTTCCTGCCAGCCTCTGTGGGATAGGATGAGTCTCATTTTCTCGGGACTTCTCTGTGACTCTTTGAAATGCATCCTTTTAATCAGTGTTTTGCTGATCTTAAATCATCTTAAATGTAACATCTTAAATATTGTCAGTTTTACCTTTTTTTTTGATCTGGAAAAACTCCTTGAAAACTCAGTTTGACTTTGACTCTGTACTTCAGGGCGATGTCATCATGAGGTTGATCATAAAAGTAACCTCATCCCTCACCTGTGTTGGATTATTTTGCTTCTGTTCTGTTTTCATTCTCTGTCATTTTTCAAACCGTGAACTTCTGTTCTTTACACTCTCTGTCCTTCAAAACTGGAGCTCACAGTGAGAAAGGCCTTTTCTTTCTTTCTTTTTATCTTTCTTTTTATCTTCCTTCCTTCCTTCCTTCCTTCCTTCCTTCTCTCCCTCCCCCCATGGAAAACATCGAGTATTTAACGTTTCTCCCTTCTTGTTGTGGGTGAAAACCTTAAGGGGTATAAATCAACAAAGCCCCACTCTACTCCCACTCCCACCAGCAGAGATCACCTATTGAATTTAGCATTTTTCACCAATTATCCTAAGTCAGAAGCATTTCCGATTCTCCTTTATCCCATGGATAAAATGGGGTTTTATGTGTCTGACTCCCGGGGTGATAATAGCAGGGAATAGTTTTACTGCACACATAGAGCTTCTCCCGAGGCCAAGAAAAGCAGCCACAGCTTTTCATCCACTCCCAGCAAAAATTAAGCAGGATTTAGAAAAAAAATAAATCCAATTGATGGGGACAGAAAGTGGTGGGAGAAGAGAAGCTGAAGTATGAAAATTAACAATGTGACGTACACAAAAATCACCCTGAGTAGTTTGTGCTCTATTCTAAATGTTTCTAAACTCTTTCAAATTAAACATTCAGCTAAATGATCACATTTTCAGGGGTTTTCACCCTCCCTGCAGCTACATGAGATGAAAATCAAAGGAGGAAAAATAGAAACAGGAATGTTTGATCTGCCTCTTGCTCTTTCTGACTTTTCCAAGTCCAGTTTCCTGGCTGCAGGGTAGAACAGCAGCAAAGTCATTCCTGAGGGCATCCTTGTCCAGGAGAGCTCATCATCCTGACATTAATTATGGGAATGGGGGATCTTCCATCTGCACAGGAACTGTCCTGAACAAAAAACATCCCTGGAAGTCCCCAAGGCCAGGCTGGACAGGGCTTGGAGCACCCTGGGAGAGTGGAAGGTGTCCCTGCCCAAGGCAGGGGTTGGAGTCAGATGATATTTAAGGTCCCTGCCCACCCAAAATATTCCAGGATTCTATGAAAATGAGCATTATTCTGGAAAATAGAGGAGAACAAAAAGCAGATTTGGGTGAAGGAAAGATCAGGAAGATCCCCCTTGGAGCAGCATGCCCAGACACCTGAAGTGTTTTGTGGGATTCAAGCTGTGAGAGAAATCTCAATTTAAGTTTATCTATTTCCCTAAGTATTTGGTTCAGAAGAAAAATGGGTTTTCAGCAGCATTCCACGTTTCCACACACAGACAAGGAGGAGGATCCCATAATTTATCTCTCTGCCCTTTTCTGCAGAGCCATTTAATCACAGAAAGCAGCAGGCTGTTCATCCCACTTTGAGCTTGGTAAATCAGAGCTGACCTTTGCTTCTTGGCTCTTCCCTCACCTGCCTGGGCTGGCCTCCAGGAGGCTTTTTTAAGGACCAGTCCCTGTTTTCCAGTGAATGCCAACAGTATGGAGAGCTGAAAGGATAAATGGAAGATCCCACAGTGATTGGAAACACGGTTGGTGTGGTTTGAACACTGTAGGGTTTATGGAAAATAATTAATTCCCCCTATTGATTGGACACAGTCACCCCCTTGCTGGTTCCCTTACAGTCCATTTCCCCCCTGCAGTTATTAATTAGCATTTTAGAAAATCACAATTAGTTCCAGGTAAAGCAACACCAAGCTCAGCCCTTTATGGAACAGGTTGGTGGAAGGGATGGGGCAGCGAGTTTGGATCATCCTGAGGCTGGGGAGGGAAATGGCAGCAGCAGGGGAGGGAACAGCAGCATCCTCGTTTGTGGGGGTGAATAAACATCAGAAGGACTTTTGGGGCTCCACGAAATGAGAGAAGGTCCCACCTGCTCAGGGAGCAAAAGGCAGGTGGAACCAATGGGAGATAAACTCCCGAGGTGAATCCATGCAAACCTGTCCTAAATCCCGTTAAGGATCCCTAGAAAGCTGAAAATCTCAGGACAAATACCCACAAAACTGAGCTCCTCAGTGTCCTGCCCGTTGAACTTTCATGGAAAACTTCAGAGTTTGTTGTTGATTAAAGAAACTCTGTTTAAATTTGAAGACATGGCGATATTTTAATCACCCCCTTTGATAGACTTTGTATTTTTTTGATGGGTTGCTCATGGCAGGGATTTCCCGGCTCTGGCAGAGAATTGGGGATGAATCTTCAGCCTGATTATGCCCTTCTAAAAGGAAATCAGTGGTGGAGCAGGAAGGTGCAGGGGTGAATTATTGACTCCTGGTAAAGCACTGGGATTTGTTGGTGCTGCTCAATGGCCCCAGGAAGATGTCATGGCTCACAGCACGGCCTTCCTCTGTGCTTATCTCTCCTGAAATGTGCTCTGGAAGTCTCCTGAGGGGCACAGCTGATCAAGTGACATTAATGAGTCTATAGGAAGACACCCCATGCACACCCAGATGGGATTTCTGTAAGGTTGTGTGTTCAAAAGAAAGTAAACTCGCTGGTTTACATAAGCCTGCCTCTTCCTTAAAGGCTGAGCTATTTTAACAGTGCATTCCACCAAAATGAATAATATTTGGCTTTTGGAGGCAGATTTTTCTGTGGTTACAACCTCTTTTGCACATCATAAATGTCCAACCCCATCCCCTTGCTTTTCTTTCATTAAAAAGAACAACAACTAACCTTTAAAAATACCGTATTTGTCATGGGCTCGCTTGGGTTTCAGCTGGTGTGATTTATGTGTCTGTCCTCACAGCAAACACACTCATTGAGGAAAATTAGCAAGGGTATCACACTGCAGAAGTGAAGATTTTGGGTCATCTCAGGTGGTTCTGCAGAGGACGGGGTCTCCTTGCAGCTGAATGAGGTTGAGGTGGGTCAGGAGTCCAAGGTTGGAACTGGAAAACCTCCAGCACTTGCAGGTGCCCCGTGGGTCTCACAGGGAGCTGAGGTGACAGCAGAGCCCTCCTGGGAGTGTCACAGTCATGTTCTGTGCCAGGATGGGCAAAGCCAGATCTCTAAATCCCAAATCCTCCCAGATTTTACAGGTTTGTGGTTCCAGATTACCTCTGGTTCCAGCCCGACTGGGCATCAGCACCTTCCATTCTTCCAGCAGCTCCTGATCCCAGTTCCACCGCCCTCAATCACCCGTGGGTCCTGCAACACTGAAAAACAAACGAGTAGCACTCAGAGAATCGGGCCTGGCACAAATAAATTTGTCCCCTGACTTCACAACGACAGCTTTCAGCTGGTGCAGATCTCTGCAGACCTGGAGGTGTCCCCTCCTTACACAAGCAAGAGATCAGATCCAAAAGGAGCAGGATTTCTTGGAAGAAGGGGAAAACTATTTGAGGAGGGAGTAAACGGCGCTGTATCGTTCCAACTGCTCAGAAATTTGTTTTGCCAAGGGAACAGGAGAAAGCTGTTAAAAAAAGATTTTAATTGTAAGCCCTTTCGGCTTTCCCTGTAAGAAAACAAGGAAGAAGCAAACACAATGGCTAAAGAACATGAAAAGATCCCAAAGGTTAAGAATGCTCCAAGAAAAATACGCTCTCAGTCTGCAATAGTGAGCAATGGAAACATTATTTGCACCACTCTCGGGGCTGGTGTTGGTTGTGAGAGGCAGCAAAGGCTCCGTGATTCCCGAGGGCTCCTCGGGAAGGGGCAGGAGCAGAGCAGGAGCAGAGCTCTGTGCTCAGACGGAGCTCTGGGCTCGGCCGTTCCCCCACCACAAAGGCTGTGTTTGCACAGCTCATTTGCAGGGTGAGTGAGAAGGCTCAAGTGGCAAATTGGATATTGATAACTTCCAGAAGCCTTGCTGGGACCGCGGTGTTATTCCACTCACTGTCTGAAACATCGGCAAACACTCGCTGCAGAAAAGTTCCCTTGCTGGCAGAAGAGCGTGGCTCCAAATGAATTAACTTCCAAACCTGATATTTAAGGATGTTTTATTGGTCTGATGTCTCTCCAAGTCTTGCCAGAGCCATCATGTCAAAGAGCTGTGGACTCGGTTATAATAAAAGAGACGTTATTTGTAATTGTTTCCTCTCGGCATTATCATGGAAGGGGAAAGGCGAGTGGAAAAGCACTTTCCAGAGCTCTGATCCATCTCCTGCCCTGCTCAGCCCCCACTCGGAGCTCCTGGGAAGGGCTGAGCAGGGACACCTCGGGGTGCTGGGTGGGAAGGGCCCTTGGGGGCACCCCTGGCATGGAGCAGAGCCAGCACAGGCACATCCAACTCTCCCACACTGGAATTTTGTCATTTTTAACAAGGGGGAGAAGCTTTTCCTTCCTTTGCTTCTCTTTATTTTGCTGTTGGTTTGTGTCATGTTTTTATTAATTAAGGATGGGATTTTTTTTTTTTATTTTTTTTTAAAGGAGGCAGCGATCCAAGTTGGGACTTTCTTTGCATAAATATTGGCAGAAGAACTTCTGTGGGAGAAGGAAAACAAAGGTTATCGTGATCAGCACATGATTTTACTTAGGCAGAGTATCAGTTAAATTAGTCTTGAAATTATAACGTTTCAGCTGCTGGTACTTTTCATATTAAAAATCAAATTTAATTTTCCAGTTTTGCAGAAACAAAAATTCCAACCATTTGTTGCTTTCCACCACCAGAAGAGAAGAAAAAAAAGGAAAAAAAAAATAGAATGAGTCCAGCATAATCCTCCAAAATAAATCTCCACAAAGGCTGTTTCTATCTGGGAGAGATCACTGCAGATCTTTCAGCCATCCTTGGGTGGCATCTCCCAGGTAGAAGTGAGCACTTCACTCATGGTCTCAGTGGGGACAATCCTGGCCTCAATCTTCCAAATTCTGGGATTATTTTATTAATTTAGCCTGAAATTATGGCTGCATTATCCAGGTCAGAATATTCCATTTATTTTGGAATATGTGCAGATGTTCCTCGTTCTCTGTCAGTCACTGGATGTGAAGAAGGATTTGGGGAAGCAGCATCCTCAGCTCAGGAGCTGAGCCATTCCTGACCGTGTGTGGCAACATTTTTCAATGCTTGGTTTAGTTCCATCCAGGCTACAAACCAGAGAACCAAACCCAAAACAGAGAAGGAAAAAAAATTAAAAAAATAAAAAGAAGGGAAAAAAGTCCTTTCTGATTTTCAACATAAAGCTAGGATTACCACCAAAGAACAATAAAAATTCCTTTATTACCAACAACAGGAAGAGCAAAGAGAAAAATAAACCACAGAAAATCTTTGTTATAATTTTTCCATAACAAATAAGGTCTTTTCTGGTCATGTTTGGCTTTTTTTTTTTTTCCCCTTCTCCTTAAAATTGTATCTGTTTAGGAAAAAAAATAAAAATCATGTTTAGAATAAAAACAAAACTGCAGAGGAAAAAGCAGAGCTCTTATTAAAGAGTTTGACATCACAACCCATCTATTAAATAGCAGGATTCTTAAAGGAAAGTCCTTTCCAAATAAAAGGGAGGAAATGAAAGGTTCTATGAGTTCCCAAGCCCATTGTTGATGCCGTAGAGCACAGAAAACTTCCACTATCCATGGTCAAGGAAGTGGTGTAGGAACAGGAACCGGCGCTGGAGGTTCCCACAGGGAGAAGATCCTTGGAGAAACATGGCTGGGACTTGTCTTGGGGTTCTTTATTCCCCACATTTTTTTGTAGTTGAACTGGGGGGGGTTAAGGAAGATAAATGATGAGAGAGGAGGGAAATGTGCTGTTCCCGTGGCTGGCAGGAGGGATGGAGCCGAGCCCTCCGTGTCCAGCTGTCCCTGCTCCACCCCGGGTGATCCCACCAGGAGCCCAGCTCATTGTGAGGGGGATGTGAGCTTATCTCCAAGAGTTTTTTATGTTCCCCTGAATCTGGGGGCTGGTTTGAGTTTGGGTTTCTGAGGGAGAAGGCTCTTTTTCCCCCCAAATCCTGGCACACTTTGTTCCTGCTCCGGCCTTTGCCGTGTGTATTCATCCGAGGCCGGTTAGGGGTGATAAGGGGTGGCAGTGAGTTATTGCCCAGCCAGACTGAAAAGCCAAACCAGGCAGTTTTGACATAAAACAGTCGCAGAAATGGCTTTTCCCCCTTTATCTGGCCCTGCTCTCGATAGCAGAGGCAGCCTGGAACAAAGGCTTTTGTTCCTCGTTAATCCGAAGTGAGAAGGAGCAGGGACTGACCCTTCCATCAAAGGGATTCGTCCTCTCTGATCCTCTGCCATGAGGGGACAGGAGTGATGCCTAAAGAGCCAACCTAGAAACAGAGACTGGACAGGGGTAAGGGAATAAAGGTGGATATTTATTTGAAAGGCCTTCAGAGGCACACCCTGGGCAGGCCAAAGGCTGCACCCAAGATGGACCCCGAGTCACGAGTTCTTCACACTTTTATAGCTTTGGGCCATTTGCATCTCAACCCAATTTCACCAATTCAACTTTAGCTAATGATGGAATTTCCCCTCAGCTTGCCCCCCTTCTCAAGATGCTGGGTTACACATTTTGGGCCTAGGCCGGGCTGGGTGTCCTTGGAGAGCAGCCTGGAGAGGCTTTGTTCTGTCTGTCTCAGCACGAGAGAGCAGCAGCTCCCAGGCTGCAGGGCACTGCACAGTTACACACTGGGAATGCAGCATGGGAAAAATATAAAAGTTAAAACCCTAAGGCATCAGGAGGAGCCGCTGAGCCAGGCCTGGGGCAAAACGTGTCCAGATCAGTGCCTGGAGTTCCCTGGGCACACCCCAAAGGACAGCTGGAAGGCTCTGCTGGGATTTTCCCTTCAGTGAGCAAGGGACGCTTTTCCCAAGGGGATATTGAGGGTGGACCAAGAAGCAAAGTTCTCACCAAGTTTTAATCAGAGAGCCCCAGAATGGTTTGGGCTGGAAGGGACCTTAAAGATCATCCAGTTCCACAGGCAGGGACACCTCCCACTATCCCAGGGTGCTCCAAGCTCCATCCAGCCTGGCCTTGGACACTTCCAGGGATCCAGGGGCAGCCACAGCTGCTCTGGGCACCCTGTGCCAGGGACTCCCCACCCTCACAGGGAACAATTCCTTCCCAGTATCCCATCCAACCCTGCCCTCTCTCAGTTTAAAGTGAATTTTAAAGGAATTGGAGCAGGAATAATTTCCAGGTTCTTTAATAAAATTCCTGAAATTGTAAATAAACATTAAGATGCTGACAAGACCCTCCTTATCACGATATATCCTTATTTTCCTTCCTTGTTTCTCCTCACCTCCTTCTCACACCCAGGTCCCTCTCACTCTCCCTGATTGCTTTGCTGTGAAATTATGGCTTGAACTGAGCAGAATTGTGAACAGGTTTGTTGGGGTCAGACCCCAATTCCCCCTCAAAAGGTAATTTGGGGTCACATGGCCATGAAATCCAAGAAAAGCCTGAGTTTTCCTGCTCTGGATCTGCACAGAATTTAGAACTGGGGTTGTTTGTTCAGCACCAAAGGGATAAAGTTCCTTTGGCCACCTCTGTTGAACTGCACCCCCTGCTCCTGCTCATTTCACAGCCAAAGGGGTCAGAGCTTATCCTTTTATTTTGAACACCGATGTCTGAACCCAGAAATCATCATCCAATCAATCTAGAAAAAAAAAAAAGAATACTCTGTTTCCATCTACATTTTTCCAGATGTAAATACTCCTTTAATTTAGCACAAAATTGTTGTGCTGTAAACTCTTTTATAACATTGCTAAGTTTCATTTTTGGTTTTGTTTTTCATTTTCTGATGTCTTTTGTGGATTTGGGACACAAACAAATGACAGGGTACTAACAATGACTTGAACCAGCTTCTGAAAGATGTGTTTTTGTTGGGGTTTGGATTTTTTTACCTCCTTGCACCACTGGTTTTTTCTCTCTGGCTTCTCCATCCTGGACTTTCTCAGGAGGGCAGCACATTTTGGGATTAGGATTCCCATGGGCAAAATCTTTCCATTTGTAGAAATATTAGGATATCCCTCAAGATAAATTCTGCAGTGTGGTTTGAGGAGATCTTTGTGATTAAACGATTCCACATCTCAGGTAGAATCCAGAGGAGGAAGATGGCCCAGAGGGAAAAAAGCCAAGTGCTGAGGAGTTATTCAGAACACAGGGATCACTGAAATCTCCGAAGGGAATGGAATTGGATATTTTCCTGTAAAAGTGTTGCTGGATACGAATCTAGATCTAAGAGTTCTACAGAAAAAAAAGGGAAAATCAAGGCCCAAAGTGATTTTAGGGCATGGGACAAAGCTGAGGTCAGTCAGGGCTGGGAAGGGCCAGGCCAGCAGGGAATGGTGATGGGATGAGGAACAGGACAGCTCCATGACTGGGGATAACATTCCCATGTTCTGACCCAGAACAGAGCCCCACACTCAGTAACCCCACACTCCAAACACTCAGTTTGTGTTTCACAGGAGGTGGTGTAGCACCAGAGGCCTCCAGGACAAGGCAGAGCTTTCCCTCAGGCCTATCCCACCCTGAGCTTCCCACTGCCCATCCCTCTGCCCATGGAACACCAACTCATCCAGAGCTCCTTCTGATTCATCCTTTCCCAAATCACTTTCTTTCGAGAACAGTGGAAAGTACCTCTTGTTTTCTTTATTTTGTCTCTTTTTTTTTTTTTTTTTTTGTTTCCATGACCATAATTTAATTCTTCATTTTAACCAACTTGCTACGTCCTTTCTCCTTGATAACTCCCAAGCTCGAATGTAAAAAATGTATTATTACAAGAGACAATTACGGGGTTCAAAGCATTCTGAAGCATTCCATGCTCCCAGCTTCTGGTACTGATATAAGGAGAGGAATATTTGTGGTTTTTTGACTTGCATGAAGTGGAAAGGTTCCAAGAGCTGGTGGTAAAAGGCCTAATGAAAGTCTGCCTTCATCAGACACAACAAAGCTCCTGCATCCTGGGAGGTTTAACTGTTTCTGTGGACGGGATGCCCAGACCCCAGCACTCCACACAAACAACCCTTGACCGTGTAAACTCAACCACTTCATGCTCAGTCAAAAACAACAACAGCAAAAGAGTGAAAAAAGAAAGAATCCCGGGTTTGTTTGGCTTTAAATTTTTTTTCCTTATTTTTTAAACATCACATGACTTTGCAAGCCGAAGGTTTGCAGCTCCCGAAGTTTGTTTGGGCTGAAGATGTGTCTCAGAACTTTGGGATACAGTTGGACAGCAGAAAATTATGGAAATAGGGTCTGTTTTGAAGGACACCCAGTGGTTGCACAAACATCTGCCTGCTGCAGAGCAGGAGGTTCTTCTCTGCTGAACCTTCTGTTTGTCATTTATTTTTCCATTTCATAAATACCGATTGGAAACTTCTCCTTGGAAGGCAGAGGGAAATCTTGTGGATTGTAAACACAGAGGAGAAGAGGAATTGTTTAGGATGATGAAAAGGGTATAAGGACTCAGAGCACAACGTTAAGTAGAGGAAAGTTTAGGCTGGATAAAGGGATAAACTTCCAAGTGCTGAAATCTTATTAGGCTGTGGAAAATTCTTCCAAAGGATGTGGGAGAAGCTCTACTGTTTGAGCAGTTTGCCATGAGATTGGACAAAGCACTAAAAATTAACCTGAAACAATCTTGCCCCAGCGAAGGGGGTGAAGTGAAGAGGCCAAAATCAATGTATCCAACACCTCCTTCGATTTCATGGACCACGGATCCATCCATGCCCAGAGAGTGAGCGCATCCATGGGATTTGTGTGGCTGAACATGAATTCACCAGCAGGATGGGTTTGACTCTGGAACCTGCTGGAGAGAAGCCTGTGTGATCCAAGAAAGCAGGAGGTGCCAGAGCCTCCCATCCCAGCAAGGAACAGCAGTTCTAACCCAGGAAAATGGAAAATAAATACATAAATTGGAAATGTTTTGCTGCCCAGAGGACAATTTGTACCTTAGGGTTCAGAGATCCTTCATGGGGTGACCTGGGGGAGAGCATGAGGAACGTTTCAGACCGTCAGGAAGGATTAAAAACCAGTTTGACACAGCTGAGCCCAAACACAAAGATGTTTTACCCCAAAATCTGCCATCTGTCCTCAAAGGACCTGTCCAGGTTCAGCACCAGCAGCGATTCCACAAGGGAAATGAGCAGCCACTGCGGATTTGCTGCGTCACTCCAAAATGATTCCAAGTGCCTCCCATCAGATGATCCGACGTTCAGGAGGGAATTCCAGTTTTAAATATGCGTGGGTTTAATAACAGTCTGATAAAATTATGGCCAGTGGGGAGAACTATGAGGTGATGCAAGTTGTTAACTCAATTTGTGCAGTAAACACAAAGAAGATCCAGCAGGATTTACAGCTGTAACAATTCTGCGGGAAGATTAAAATAATTTGGATGTTAATCCACTTGCTCCCTTTTCCCTTCTCTTTATGGATGATCTAAAAGCAAATTCTGGGTTTTTTTAAAACTCCATTCATGATGGTGTTGACTTGAAGCTCCTGAAGAGACAAGAAATCTTCCCACTGATTTCCTGGGGTCTTGGATTTTATCAGACCAGATAAATTTATTACATAAACACCAGATTTCTGATCGCTCTGCTCTGGGGACTCCTTAGGAGTCTTCAAAATTTGATCTGAGTTGCTTTGCCTGGTCACAGGTTGGGGTTTCCAGTCCTGGCTGGAGGCATTTGGGAGCACATCTGGTGCAAATATTTCCTGGTGGAACCTGAAATGTCACTTTCTGTAAATACTTCTCTGGGTGATTCTGAAATCCATTTTCCACGATGTTTTTGGCCAGTAAAGCCTGATAACTCCAAAGTTCTTCAAAAGCAAAGACAAAGGGATGAGAATGTGGCCAAAGGGACTTTATTGCAAATTTGGATGAGTCCAATATTGGTTAAAGCACACTTTGAATCTGCTGTAAACTGATTTTTTTGTAGACTGGAGAAGTTGCTCAGATCTTGACCTGGTAGGAGAGCAGAGGGAAACCTCGTGGGTGTAAGTGAAAAGAAAATCAACTGTCACTGCTCCATGCATGGAAATATGGAATATTTACTTTTAATAGAACAAAACCACGATGTTTATGCGGATGTTTGGTAGGTTTTGCTGTACAGGCTCTGTTGGTTGAGAGGGCATCTGAATCCATGAACCATGGAGCTGATCCAACCAAAACTAAACCCATCTCCTGAACATCTCTAAAAATCATTCTTATTGGGGGTGGCAGACTGGGAAGGACTTCTTGCCTATTTCCTGCCTAAACCAAATCCTACTTTTTTTTTTTTCCAAAGGAACTGATGGATATCAAAATTAATTTGAATTTTCTCCTTGTTATTTTTTTCTAATCGTTGCAATTTGAATGTTCTTCCAGAACCTTGGTGGATTTAGAGGCAGCAGTGGCATTTCTAGGCTCCAGCCTCAGTGGGAAGGGCCACCTCATCCCCACCTTTCCCTGGATGATCCCAAGCCTTGGATAAAGGATCCAAAGTGCTACAAATCTTCTTCCAGAGTGACCACAGCAAGTCCTGATGCAGTCACAGGATGGGTTTGGCACGGGGGGTTTCACTCTGGTTAAATCAACAGCAAAATCCTTTAATTCCTCTGAACATGCAGGAATATTTTGGATCCTTGACTTTGGGACCAAAAATAAAGGGATTACTGGTGTCTTTTCTTAATTGTTACATTTAAGAGTAGATTTCTCATCTTTATCCCCCTTTTTCTAACACATCTCTACGTTGTTCCTTTCCCTTTCATTCCGTTTTTCCATCAAACCATTCTTCCTTCCCAGCTTTGTCCTACACCTTTCCCTTAACACTGCTCCAGATCTTTTTCCTTCTCCCACTGTTATGAATCCTCAAGGGCCGCAAGAATTTTCCGTTTTCCTGCCCGAAACCCTTCGTATATCTCTCCCCACCTCGTTACAATAAAATAATTCTTCCATTTCGCTGTCACCTCCATTTAGCTCTCTCACCCTCCACTCCCTCTTTTTCCCCTGGTTTAAAGACCGACCAGCATTTCCTGAATTGGAAAAGCCACAATAATATTTTTTCCATTGAAAATACCACAAGTACAGTATTTCCATTGAACATACCACAAGAACAGTGTTTCCATTGAATGTACCACAAGGACGGTGCTTTTGAGGTATCTAAATGCTGAGATGAACTCATAATGTTCATCTTGGACTCGTTAAACCAAAGCCCCTTCTCTCCTCAAAAAGAAAAAATAAAAAAGGTTCCTCAGACAGAGAAAGAATTTTTATTCACAGGTTTCAAAAAAGAAAAAAAAAATACAATAAAAACAAGACCTAGACAGAGCCAGGACAATTTTGCACTTGCTTTGTGAGTAAAATATAAATAGGTTTTAGCAAGTTAAAAAAAAAATCCATTAAAAATGCTTAGAGTGGTTGAACAGCTGGAAAAGCAACTTTTTTTTGATAACATTTAAAGCTGCTTAGCAGCTGGGGAAAAAATCGCCTGTAAAAACACTTAACATTTACAGCCACTCAGTGGCTGGAAAAGCAACTTGTTATAAAATTGATTTAACATCTCAGTGGCTGGAAAAGACATCCCCACACATCCATCGAGCTGCAGTGTTTTACACAGCTATTTATGGCTATTTAGACACAGATAAGGCTATAAATAGATAAGCTGGGCATTTCTGCTGATGCCATTGTGGCAGGGAATAATTTCCATGCAGATCATTCCCTGTTCTATTTTATTTTCTGGGAGTTTTCGACTAAGCCCTTTAAATTCCCATCAGTCTGGAGTCTGGCGGGCCTGGATGCTCAGCCCCCAGGAAGGCTGTAAATCAGTTTAGTTACAGAGCACTTTATGAAATAATAACTGAGTTCTGTGTTTGATGGGCTCGAGGGAAGCTCTGGCTGAGGCAGCAGAGCCCAGGTTGCCCAACAAAACCTTTGTAATCCGGGGTGCGAAATGGGGATGTCTCAGGAGCTGGAGAGGTGACAGGAGCCTGCCAGCCCCGAAATCCCAAAAACAAGGGGTGTGAAAAGCCCCATCAAAGCAGTCATTAAGCACATTTGTCTCCGTCTGAGATCAGAGCTCTTTAAGGTGCTGATTTAGAACGTGACTCATGTAAGAGCCCTCAGCAGCCTCGGGCAGCGGTGCTGCCCAGCATCCAGATGTGCAGCCAGGCCCTGCATCCAGCTGTGCAGTGCTGGCAGAGGGGATGCACTGGCACATCCCTGCTCAGCCCCGCTCAAAGTCCCCGAAACCAGGACTAAAGTGCTGCCTAAATGTTCACAGGCTTCCTGTAACCCATGAGCACCTTCCTGGGCAGGAGCCCTGAGAGTGTGGGCACCCACTGGAATTAATCACTGAAATGACCGTAGTAATGCAACAGAGCTGATTGTGTTGTTCAGTTCCTCGAGGCAGGGGTTTTCCCCAGGCCCTGGGGAGGTGTCAGGGCTCTCTGTCGCACTCCCTCAGACTTCACCTCCATCTGACTTTCCTATTTCATCCTGCCAAGCGTTTGTCTCTGTGACAAAATTCACTGGACGCATCCGTCGTGCTCGAAAGATGTCATAAAACCCTCGAGGCAGCTATTGCACTGCCACAACAAATTGGGGCAATAAAACCTTTTATGTGATGCGTGTTGTGCTGGTGGGGGGCAATCCAGGCAAAGCGAGAAGCCTTGTAAAGCCCAACCAAGGGATCCAATCTCGCTCCCCAAGGGCTGAGCACAAGCTCCTGGTGAGCCCCTCGGGAAGGGCACAGAGTCTCCTCGGGCAAAAGCAGCTCCTTACATTTTATTTCCAAGCAAGGATGTCCTGTCTGGCTGGATTAGGGCTGAGGACCCAGTAAAGAGGGAGAGGGAATGTTGCCATGATTGGGTGTCACTTCCCACAGTCCCAAACTCCTCCTGAAGTCAGGAGTGGAGCCCAAAGTGCTGCTGTAGCTGGGTTTGATGCCAGCTTTTGGAGCTCGGATGAGAAGCTGGATGCCTCTGCCGGTAACTGCAGATAATGAGGCAATGTTCCCGAAGTATCTGAGGCTGGGATCTTTGAAGTGTAACCACTTTGTGGCCAAATCCTTGTGAAAGTGGAAAAAATAATAATTACCTATGAATATGTGAAGACGTATATTCCTCAAGGACAGACAGGGATTGTTCGGTGTCGTCCGGGTGAAGGGAGGAGGTGCAAAAAGAAGATTTTCAGTAAAGTTTTCCTGCCAGGGAGAACTATTAGGCACTGGAATTATTTCCTCAAGGAAAGCAGAGGAAGGCAATTCCTTCAGACATTTAATAATAGCTTGGGCAAAGAATTAGGAAATATAAAGAAGCAGCCTGTACTGGCAGGTAATTGAGCTAATCAGGTCTAAGTAGGACTCAGAATTTATTTTTTTTTAGGATAATTTAAAGTCAGCTGCAATAGATATTTCATTAATTCATTGCCCTTTTCATTGCAGTCCAACACCCAGGAGGAAGGCAGAACAAGTTAATATTAAAAAAACACCAACCCAGTCAGTGCTGGGAACACTGGGGCGAGGCGGTGCCAGCGAGGAGAGATTTTGTGGGCACTCATCAGACACAAAAACGAGCTCTCAAACAGGCCACAAAAGCCAGTGGGGAAGAGCAGGGGTGGAAGGAGCCAAGGTCTGATCTGGAAAATAAAAAGGGAAAAGCAAGGATGAACCAGGGGATTGGACAAGATGGGATGGGATGGGAGGGGGTCCTGGAGAGCCTCTGTCTTGGCAACAGCCATGGAAAATCAAAGTGCAGAATGAAAAAGTGCAGCAAGAACAGCCCGTGATCGAATACCAGACTGGCTAATTTGTATTTCAGGGGCTTGAGGAGAGGATGCTGCAGTCTGTGCCTCTGTACCTTCCACACATTTGGTGTTCCTGGACAAAGAGCCAGCACTAAATCAGGGGCATCCGGCTCAGACTTGAGCTGGGGTGTAAAGGCTGAGCAGCATCAGACTGAGGAACTAAATTTGGGGAGAGGCAGACGCTTCAGAGCCCTGTGGTGTCTGGATCACCCAGAGGATGCCTGAGCCAGGTACTTTTTTCTGTCCCTGTTCGTCCTGAACAGCACAGTGGGTGCCAGGTTTTATCCTTTCATCCTTTCTCCTTGTTCTGCATTGTAAAAAGAACATTTAGAACATGCTGCAATTGTTCCATATGGGATTATTTACCAGTTATATCCATTGCTGGGCGTGTCCAGGATCCCAGGGCAGGAGGGGACACAGCCTGGGACATCCCATCAGCTCCCTGAGTGACAAAAGATGCCAAGTGCATCAGGAACACTCCCCCCGTGTCCTTGTTTTCCCAGGACGTGGTCCCTCCTGCATCCAGGTGGGACCCTTTGTTCCTAAAACAAAGCTGAAGAGAAAGAAGGAAAGAGAAAGTCCTCAGGTGACCCTCACCATAAAATGCTCACCCATGAATTCCGTCAGAGCTGAGTAGATGCAAATAAGTTTTATTGCCTTTGTAACAACCTAACGGCATTTCAGGTTATCTCGGGGTCTGATGCAGCAATCCATGCACAATAATCACTCCCAACTGGAATTCCATGAAGGCCATGAGTGTTTATCAGGATATGGAAAGTCGTTGATCAGTGTATGGAAGATTGGTATAATTGTCCCAGAGATGTCAGGGCCAGATTTTTATGTACTCGTTGATGGCAATGGGTGGAGAGTCACAACCCAACACACTCGATCTGGTTCAAGACACTTCCTCCACCAACATCATCACTTTTTGATGTTGTTACCACTCAACCTGAGCCACGATTTCAGAACCCAGCCCTGAACTTGTACAACTGCTCCATAACCTGCACAGAGAAGTCATCAGTACAAATCCAACCCACCCTAAAAGCTGCTCAGAAATCCAGGTTATTCCCTACATGTTTGCACAGTGGCCACAGCCATTGATTTATCCCTTATTAGAAGCTGATATCACCACTGGATTTAAATCGTGGCTATATTAACATCCATCAGCAAGCTGACCTAGAAACTTATTTATTTAAGAACACCAGTGGTCTGAGGAAAAGCCTTACTTCAGATGCCAAAAACAAAAACAAGTACAATGGGGTTTGGATCTGGACAATGCTTGGGAACCGTACTGGCAGCCACCAAGTTGGAATATTTGATCTTCACAGCTTGACGTCAAGAATGGCTTTTAAGTCTCCTGGCTGGTAAATACATCTGGCTCATGCCTTGTTTAACATTTGAGGTGCTTATAGATATTGTGGTTTCAAAGTTGATCAAACATGCAGGGCATTATTTGTAGGAAAAACATTTACCTTACTGGAGAGGTTTGACTTATACCGAGGGCTCAAATGATTTCCCGTCTGCTTTAATGTGTGGAGGAAAGTGGAATTTGCTTTGGGAAGCGAAGAAAAAGGCAGTTCAACACATCCTGCCGTGGCAAGTGTGGCTCGGGGTTGCCTGTAGGAAAGCTCAGCACCATTTATTTTGTGAGATAAAACTCGCTCAGAAAGTCAGAACAATTTAATGTTGTAGAGCAAAGGGAAAAAGAAAATGAGCTGAGGTTCAGGAGCTGGATGTGAAAGTTGTGGTCGTCGTTTCAGTTGTTCCTCTGTCAATGGAAAAATAAAACTAAAGGGAGAAGGGTTGGGAAGGCAGGGGAAAAGAGGGAAGGAGGAGAGGAGGAAAGAGAAATGAAACACGGACATTTGGGACATCTTGGTTGAAATGTGCACTCAAGGTTTTGCATTAAAAAGTTTGGGGAAGAAAGAAGGGTCCTGGATAGGGGAGGTGTCTTGGAGTGAAGGAATGAGGGAACTGGAGGGGGTTGTGTGGCTCCATCAATCCTTGGGCTCCCGTGGGACACGATGAAGCTCTCCTTGCTTTGCTGTCTCCATCCAGAGATGCTTCACCTGAGCAGGGGAAGCAATATTTGAAAATATTTGCTCTTCCCTCAGCACAGCAGCGTAAGGCAGAGAAAAGCTGAGAATTGAGGAGGATTGCAGCGGACTAACAGCACCAAGAGAAGGGAAAAGGACTGATTCTCATCCTGAAAACTATTAAAGCCAAAAGGAGCAGTATCCATGGTGGGATCCCCTCCAAAGAGCAGCACAGCAGCTCTCAAGCTCTGCCATTCCCACCTCTTTGGGGTGTGTGACCCATGAGATGTCCTCGGGTTTGTCTGGCAATGTGCTGCCATGAGTAAGGATGGTGGAACCATGAGTGCCACATCATCCTGATGAACGCAAATCCTGGTGTTTGCTGCCTCTCTGGACATAAGTATCCCGTGGAAGACACCCGAGCAAGAACCACTCAGTTGCCATCAGGAAAATGCTATTTTTTCCCCGCAGACTTCACAATTTTTCAATTCCTTCGATATTTCAGGAGAAAGGAGAGGTCTGACTGTTCAGTGAGAGGGCAGCTGGCCCACGTGGGTTCAGCTCTGTGCTGATGCTGCTGTTCTCAATCATGCCTGAGATAAAGGTTATCTGTCCACTCAGCTTCAAAATGCTCCAAAAGCCTTCTCCTGGAAAGAGCAGATTTTGAAGTCAACCCGTGCAATTTGTGCATGGCCACTGCCCTGATGCCAGCAGACACCAGCTCTTCATCAGCCACTCAAAGGATTTCTGCAAGAGCAGCAAGAGGGGAGATGTTCTCACTGGCTCTGCTGAAGGATGTTCTGCAAGAGTCCAGCCCTCCAAAATCCCCGGGGAACGGACACAGAAGGAAATCCCCAACAGTGGGAGAAGCCTCAGCTGGCACTCACACTTGTATCAGCTGTCAAAGAACCCAAAAATCCATCAAAACCCAGTCTTCTTGGGAAAACCTTTCCCTTCTGACTTCCAGAGTGTGGAATTTATGTGGGAACAGCAGCATGCTTCATTTTGGAGCCTGGTTTCCAGCAGAGGGGATGTGGAAGCCCTACAGACTCAGAAGCGAGAAAGCAAATAAAAAAGCACCGATTTTGATAGGTTTTTACTAAAATAATCATGTTTTAAACTCCAGTTGCCGGAGTTTTGGGCATTGACTCAGGGCTTCTGAATGCCTGGGACAGACAGAAACTGAGGCAATCCCGTAAGGGAAGGGGATTGTTACGGTAGGAGCTCAATAACTCCTGGCTGGCACTGGAATTGCAAAAGTCTCGCACACCAGGAGCTACTGCCGAGAGAATTTATGGACCCTTTGGAATCACAGATTCATTCGAGAATCCGACAATTTGTAGACAACCGTCGAATGAAAAAAAAAAAGCTGCAAAAACGGAGTCCAAAGTCTCCGGATCAGCAAAGGATATGTACAAAATTCCCTTTCGTGTTATTATTGGACTGGGCCAGACGTCCAGACACACCGAGTTACTCAAGCTCGCTGTCAGCTCCGCCATAAATTTATATGGAATTTCAGGGCTACCTCAGAGGGGCAATATTGGCTTAAGGCGTTTCCATTTCAGAACCTTGTCCCACTGCAGACTGGTATAATTTTTTTTTTTTTGCCCAGTTTCGAGCTTTCTGAATGACTTTAGCTTCCCAAATCTTTATTGGCCACATATTCCTCTCCCAGCCCGCTCCAGCTCCACATTGCTGCGATCCAGAGCCTGACTGTTAAGTCAGACTTAACACCAGTCTGCTGTCAGTGGATGCTACCGTGCTATTTATAAACCCTCTGCTACACACAGGTATTTATGGCACTGAGTAGGGTCAGGAAGAAGAAAAAATAAAAGAGGAAAAAAAGAAAAAAAGAAAAGTTCACTCCATTTTTATTAGCCCAATTCACAGCCAACCATATGGCCACAAACTGGGAGCCGCCAGCTCAGACAACTGGAACAGCAGCGCTCCCCGAACCCTGCAAAATCCATTAGATTGTGTTATAAATGTGGGTATTTATCTCCGTCCTAAGAGAGGGGTGTCAGATATTTAATAAATGATAAGGAGTTCCTCCCTGAGCCCCCTGTGCTGGCCTTGTCCCTGATCCCAAGGCAGAACAGGAGGCCCTTTGCTGTCTGTGCCTCCCCAGGAGCTGCTGCCTTCCCGCCCGCTGCCACTTCCCTCCCACTGGACTCTTCCCCAAAAAGGTTTGTTTGCTGGAATAAATCATCCTAATGGAGATACACAGTCCTGAGTGGAACAGGAAGGACGTGCAGCTGTGCCTGAAAGTGCTACTGGAGGGAGCCTGAGAGTCCCCTAAGCCCCCTGCTAACCATGAGATGTATTTTAGAGATTATTTCATGTCGTTCTGTGTTGTTGGGTGGCTTTTTTCCTGTGGACAGTTCTTGAAGGTAACCTGAAAAAAAAGAAGTTTCTTTTAGATTTGTAAGGACAGAGGGTTCAGCCACCCACACGGAGGATATTGTGCACAATGAGCAGGAGCTCAGATGTTGGATGTTCACTCCGTGTCCCAGCAAACCCCACATCTCCCATGGAC
Source organism: Pachycephala philippinensis (assembly GCA_013397055.1). Lineage (NCBI taxonomy): Eukaryota > Metazoa > Chordata > Aves > Passeriformes > Pachycephala > Pachycephala philippinensis. Next base: position 70,041 of record VWZT01010547.1, on the reverse strand, counting down.
CTGTCCCACATCCTCGGGTGGATGGTGCCCCAAAAAAGAGCTCTGATGAAGCCCATCCAGCTTTGTGGAGATCCAAGCTCTCATCCCAAAGGGATGACAGCCACATGAGTGTCATCCCAGGGAACTCCTGCCTCTTGGCACATCTCCTGAGCTCAGGCACTCCAAGGTGCCCATAAACATCCTCCTGCCAGGGCTGTTTGGGTCCCTGCTGAGTGCTGAGCCCCGCGGGCACTCCTGGCATGGATGCTGCCTCTCATTGTGGCTTTCCCAAGGTCATTCCCGTTCTTTCCGCATCAGTTCCCTATCTCTAAGATAAAGGTTCCTCATACCGATCTCCCTGAGAGCCGAGTGAGGTTTAATTAATAATCCTGGCCTCTGAGGGAGTAACAAAGAGGCGGAAGGACTGGGGGAGGGAGCAGCCGGGTAACAGTGGTAGGAAACACATGGTCACGGAGCTGAGCCACGGGCAGAAATTCCCATCAGGGAACAATGCTGCACCAGCTGGGACAGGAGAAGGTGACCTCAGGGCTTTGCCTCTCCATCGCCTCCAGCCCATTGTTCTATTGTGTCATTCGCAGGCAGTTCAAGGGAATAAACAGCATTTTCCAACCCGGCTTCGCCTGCGGCATGGTTTTCTCCCCTGCTGGATTTATATGAGGAAAGAAATCCAGTGTTGATGCACTCAGCACCTGCCAGGGTGTGGGTTCAGCCCGGGGGTTTAGAGAGGCCCTTACCCTGTCCCCAAGTGTCCCGGTGCCCCGGGCTGGAGGCTGGAGGGAGGCAGGAATGAGCCAACCCCTGTGAAATGAAGGATGCTGTTCCCACAGGCTCCCCAGGGATCTTCAGCCCCAAACGAGGGGGATGATTGAGGGTGCAGCTCCTCCTCTGCACCGCAGCCGTGGCTGAGGCACCCTCAGAGCCTGCTGGTGGTGGGAATGAGCCCAGCAATGGTGAGGAACCATCGTGGTCCTTCCCAGCTTATACCTGAGTGATTCATCTCCACACAACCCAGTCCCAAAGTTCCTTAATTATACCTAAGCTTTTAATCCGCTCACAGGCTGTTATTTTTGTATCTCCTTCTGTGCTGGCATTGTCCAGAAACGAAGCACTGCAGGGACCTGGTGCAGAGAAGTCCTTTGCCACCCGCAGTGGAGCAGCATTCCATTTGGGATGAGGGCTGGGAATGGTGTCCGCAGGGTAATGGAGCAGAGGAGATGCACAGGGAGGCCACCAAGGTTCAGTGACAAGGACTTGAACCCTGAACCATCAGAGTAACTTATTTTAGACACGTTATTTATCCCACATCCCTGTGCTATTTACCCCTAATCCATAAATACAGATTTTATGGACAACACCTCGGCAGAGCATAACGAGACAATTTGGCAATGGAGAATAATTAAATTAAAATATGGATGTGGAAAGGACCTTGTCTCCTAAAAAAACACAGCAGATGAAACCAGGAAACATGAAAGTGATCAGCAAGGAGGGAGAGTGGAAGCGGGGAGCCCCAGGGGCACGGAAGTGAGGGGAAGGAGAAAATGGGAGCTGGTCGGAGCAGCGTTAGCCGAGCCTTTCCAAGCAAAGGTTCTGCCAGCCAAAACAGCAGCAAGTCTGAAATCGGTTAGGGATTGTTTATTTATTCATACCACAGGATGTAAACTTATATAGTTCAATTCCTCTGGGAAAATAAAGCCGACTCTTTTTTTTTTTTGTGTGTTCAAGAATACATTCATCCTCCTTTCCCCTTTCTGATGAAGTTTAAGAGGCTCCAAAGAACCCTGAAAGAGTCACTACAGAATTCCTTCCTCTTCAGGGAGGAGGAACTGTTGTCACATGGTTGGTACCTTTGATATCCACTTGTAAGACATCGATGATGCCTCATGGTTCATGCTCAGGAATGACTTTTCCACTCTGAGCCACTCTATTTAAAGGTTTTCTGGGCAGTAGATGTGGCTGAGATCTGTCTGAAATTAATCCCCCTGTGCAGCAGGTTCTGCACTCTCAGGTTGAGATGTGGTTTTAGCAGGAGTTAATTGGAGAACGAGTGTTTACCTTCAGCTCAGCTTTTCTTCCCTGGCTGCAGTTTGGAAGTGTTGAAGGTTTCACCTCCCCGACACAAAATGAAAATAAAAACAACAAGCTCCCAAATTGCTCACTTAGGGCAATCTGAATGGAACTTTACAGAAAATACAAATTTTCGAGGAGAAAATAACCCCGGACCTGCAGCTGAAAAACAAGGTCTGCAGGGTTGTGGAGGATAACCCCCCCAAGCCAGGCATTCCTCTAGCCCCGCATTCCCAACCAAAAGAAAAACCAAAAAATCTACATTTAATTGACCCAAATCCTGATTGTCTTTTCAGACACCCTTCTTGATGTGGTTGGAGATTGGAACCCTTTTGGAAAGCAACTTGACATTTCATAGCTTAGATATTTCCTCCATTGCTTTTGACTCTCGGGCCTCAATTATTTCCACCAGGAGAGCGTTTGCCAAGCGGATGAAATTGGAAGCCGAGTGGATGTTATAAAATCCAGGTAGCTCCGGCCCTGTGCGTGATGCTGCCTCGTGTGTTTTGCTCATTTGACTTCTCCTGACTCATTCCAAGGCTGAGCATGGCACGGGCTGTGCTCCACAGGGAACGCAGCTCCCTCGGCGTCTCCGTGCTCCTGCACACTCGTGGCCAGGTATTGGCTGGGGCTTGGTTCCTGAGCTGGAAAATTTCTTATGGTTTTTGCAGGGACAAATTATCCTTCCCAGTTGTGGAGGGAAAGGAGGGGAACCATCCTGTCCTTCAACGGGTTTTGATGGAAATTGTGTTCCCGTGCCAAACGATCGCTGAAAACATTTTTAAAGGACATTTATGGGGAAAATGTTGCAATTCTCTGGCTTTTTGTGCCCTGTTTGATTCTGTGTGGGGATGGAAAATGGTAAACTTTGAATTGACTGCAGCCACCCTGTTTTACAGCTTAGAAAAACACCTCGTGCTGTCCCACCTGCGGGACACAACTGCACCAACAGAACTGGAGCTGCAGGAGCTCAGGAGAATTTGGCTCTGGTGGTGGTGCTCAAATATGATGGACTCTAAATTTACATTCTGATGGGATCTTTATTTCTACCAGTGCTGAGCCTGGGACTGAGGGGGCCAAGGAATCGTGTGGAGAGAAGGAAAAACCAGCTGAAGCCTCTGCTAACTCTCAAAACAGGAGGTGGCACAGGATCCGCTCCTCAGAGCAGCAGCTCTGTGCTGTCCCCACCCCCTGACGATGCCAAACTGATCCTTAAATATAAAATGTAGCTCTAAATTCATTGCAGTGGATATTTAAGATATTTATTGAATGGTTATGTGGCTCCCACCAGTAGTGGGATGGGGACATCTGGGGCCAAAGCTCATCCCACTCACCCAGGGACCTGAGAACTCCTGTTGCTGTGCATCCCACCCAAAATCATCTGCAATAACAAGAGGCAGATGCCCTGAGGCAGCTGTGATTTGTTTGGATCTGGCAGAGCTGATTACAGGATTGATGGGCCCAGGGAGGATCTGTCCTCTCCCCTGGGGCACTCCAGCCAAAGGCACAGGGAGTGATTTGTCTCTGCCAGCACTCGAAACTTGAGGACGTTTCTGTAGGAAGTGACAGTGGCAAAACATCCTCTGGAGCATGTAAACAATTTTTCCCTATTCAGGATGGTCAAAATAAAAAGGGAGCTGTGTAAACATCTCCGGGCTGTCCCTGCTCCTCTCTCACTCCGAGCTGTGGAGCAGAAAGCTCTGCTCAGGAGCCAGAACATGCTGCAACTTCCTCCTGATCCACGATCCAGCACAAATACAAAACCAAATCATGTTTCCACGTAATCAATCCATGTTCTTAGAGAGGAAAAGAGCCCTTAACAGCCGAGTAGGAGACCTTGGAGTATAACAGAGCTGTCCAAGTGCACAGGTGTGCCAAAGTGCTTCACCAACAGTGTGTGAGAAAGCATTCACATTGTTCCCAAACCATGGGAAAAACATATCCTGTTCCCATTTCTAAGCTGTGCCATTCCTGAGGCTCTGTGTGCTCTGTGCACTGTCTCCTCGCAGCCATCCCTGCCTGGAGATGAACTTTCCCTGATTTCCGAGCATTGTGCCGTGCTCAGCCCAGCACAGGTGTCCCTGTCCTGCTCCAAAGGGATCCAGGGCTGTGGCAACCACAGCCCCGGGCTCCTTCTCTTGGGTGACTTGGATCAGGGTAAGGAGAGGAAGAGGATTTTTTTGCTGCTGTTGAACTCTTCCCTGTCCCTTTCCCACGTGGATGCTTTGATGTGGGGATTTTCCTGCGCTGTTCCTGAGCTGCAGAGAGAATCAGGATCTTAAGATAGGGAGAGAGGGAAATGAGAAAGACCAGGATAAGCTCTGATCATAGGAAACTTGGATGTTGTGGTCACATTTACGTGAACAACATCATGAGGGAAACAGAGAAGTGACTGTGGGGGAGAATGATGGACATTTATTGTTTAGTCGTCCTGAAGTGCTTTTGTATTTCTGGCTAAAGTGAGAGTATATCAACAATTTCCACTTGAAATGTTTTGGAGGTACAAGTGGCTTTCCTTTTAATCAGGGAAAGACTCGTGCAACTTTCTGATTCACAGAGCCTCATAAAATAACAACAACCAGGAAACAAAATATGGTTTTGCTTTCAGAATGTTAAAAATCACTTAATTTTGACATTTCAACCAGCCTGTGGGATGGGCAACTCCTTCCTTTGTGCTGAGGACATTGGAATAGCAGCAAGGAGATTCCACTTCAGAGTCATCCCAAAATACCCAGGAGCTCTCTGACAGTCCAAATGTGCCTTTCTTGATAAGAATAATAAATTTAGAGCTAAAGTATTGAAGCATTTGAATTTGAACATGTGCCCTACCTAAGTGGGGTTTAAAGATGCTTTATAACTTCAGATCAACTCACTGAGAGCTTCCATCTCCTGAATTTCCCATAAGGAAAGGGAGGATACACCAGACAGGCAAAAAACCTGGAGTTTTCACAATCTGCTTCCAGAATTGCTAATGTGGCATCTGAGCATCACAGGAGCTCCCAGCAGAACTGATGGGAGCTGAGCAAAGCCTGAGCTCGGGGCTGTTTGTTGTGGCATTTTCCAGATCCCATGGGAAGTTTCCTCTCAGCTGGAGGGCAGGGGCAGAGGCCAGGTGACATCCCCAGCGGCGTGGGGACAGATCCAGCACAGGGGGTGAGCTCCAGAGCGGCCTGGCAGGAGTTTTGATGGACTGCTGTGAGATCTGACAGCAGATTTACCGTAACCCGAGCCCCAGGTGGGGCCAGCAGAGAGTGGCTCTCCCTTCCTGCCTGAGGAAAAGCTTCTCCCAGCACTCAGCAGCCAGTCCTGGCCTGACTCGGGTTTAATCACTCAGATATTGAAGGCACAAGGAGTTGCAGCCTAGGCAGAGTTTATTGGAAGTTAAGGACACTCAAGTCATGAATTAATTCCCACCAACGCCAGAACTTCCTTATTTCTTCATAGATTGCAATAATATCATAGCAAATAAAACCTGGGTATGAATTGGAGCCCTTTTTGTAGAGCTGCTGGGGCAGGTGGTGGCATTACAGCTGACCCAAGTGATGTTTCTGTATCACAGGAGTTTTTTCCAGACACTGTTTTCCACCCCAAAACCAGCAATTCTTCTCCTGTTGATCATTCTGTCCCAGTGATCCAGCTGGGAATGTACAATGATGGAGCAGCTTGTGTTTCCAAACAGAAATGACTCCTTTGGGTTGTCAGTTTTCAGACAACCATCACAAAATCCTGAAGAGCTGACCCTGGGATGTGGGATGATGGTGGTAATCACCATCATCACTGAATCCCAGAACAGTTTGGGTTGGAATGGGCTTTAAAGATCATCTCATCCAACCCCCTGCCATGGCAGGGACACTTTCCACTATCCCAGGGTGCTCCAAGACCCGTCCAACCTGGACTTGCACAGTTCTTTGAACAGTTTCAGGAATATTTTATTTTTCAGGACAGTTCTGCAGATGGAAGATCCCCCATTCCCAGGCTTTGCCCCTGAATGAACCCAGGCTTAGGAAAGGGGTTTTTGCTGCAAGGACGATTGTCACAAACCCCGGGGACAACTGAGAGCAGAGGGCTTGGTGCCCCCTCAGAGCAGAGCTCAAACCCCATAATTTACAGCCCCAAAGCACCCACCAGCAGCCTCCCTGCAGGTAACTCCCTGCCCTGGGAGTCACCAGGATCCCAATTCCTCTGGCTGGAGTTGGGGGCAGCAGAGCTGACATTTATCAGCTCCCTCTCCCAAGGGAGGGGGGACAGCACCAAACCCCACCCCTGGCACCCTCAGTGCAAACAGGGAACTGCTTTGTCCCCATGACCCTGTTTTCAACCACAGCCATTGCACAATGAGCCTTTTAAAAATAAAACTTCTTTAAAAACACTCTTCTTTTTCTTTTTCTTTTACATTATGAGAGGCTAAGTGAAAGCAGCAATTTTTTTTTGCCGTATTTTGCTTTAAACCAATGAAACTTACTGTTTATAGCAGTGTAGGAGCTGGAAACCCAACTTAAGAAACACTTAATGTTTAGATCTACTTCGTGGTTGGAAAAAACAACTTTTTAAACGCTCCAGCAAGTGGAAACAGCCACCCCTTGTAAACAAATCTTTAGCATTAAGATATTTCTTAGCAGCGGAAAACCTTAAGTGCAGGGAGACGTATTTGTGAGGCATTTCAGAGTGATCAGAGGCTGCTGGCAGAGCCACGCTCTGTCAGCAGGGATGTCAATGATCAATGCAGATGAAAGAGTTTCCATCCAGGATGCTTGCTGGATGTTTGTTTCCCAGTGCTTTACTGTATTACACACACCACTCACATCCACCTCAGGCTCCGCTTCAAGCCCACGTTACTCCAGTTTCGTGTTTTAGGGTCAGGGAAGTTAAACCAACACAAACAGCGAGGAGTCAGGCAGCAGAATGAGAAATGTTGGTTGTTTTCTGCAAGTACAGTAAAATTTCCCAGCCGTGAGATAAAGCTTGCCAGATATTCCCGCGGTGACCTCGGAAAAATAATACAACAACCTGCTCAGGCCGTGTTTTGCCTCCAAAACCTCATTTCAACCCTGGTCATGTGCTCTGGAGCTGCTGCCCTGCCCTGCCCTGCCCTGCCCTGCCCGTGGGTTGAAGTGTCCCTGAGTTCAGCTGTGTATGGGAAGTTTTTTTTTCCCAAAGGAAGAGTGGAAGTCCCATCAGGAGACAATTAAATGCATCCAGCTGGCTGCTGGCAGGGAAGTGGCAGGGATGAACTCAGAGGTGTTTTCCATCCTTTGGGCTGTGAATCTGCTGCCTGGATGGGGCAGTGCCAATTCCTTGGGGAATGCTCCAGCTGGGACCAGCTGGGATGGGGCAGCACCCAGAGCTCCCTCCTGCTGTCCCACCACGCCATGGGTGACAGGAGATTGGTGTCCCCTTCTCCCAAAAGTGGCCAAAACCCATTCCCGTTGAGGTGGGAATCTTTGCACAGCCACCAGTCACAAAATCACCCAAAAACTGGGAAAAGCTCCCGTTGAGGTGGGAATCTTTGCACAGCCACCACTTACAAAATCACCCAAAAACTGGGAAAAGCACCCAACTGAGGTGGGAATCTTTGCACAGCCACCACTCCCAAGCAGCCAGGATGGGAAGAGATTGGTGTCCCCTTCTCCCAAAAGCAGTCAAAAATTGGGAAAAGCTCCTGTTGAGGTGGGAATCTTTGCACAGCCACCAGTCACAGAATCAGCCAAGGATTGGGAAAAGCTTCCGTTGAGGTGGGAATCTTTGCATAGCCAGCACTCCCACAATCACCCAAAAACTGGGAAAAGCTCCTGTTGAGGTGGGAATCTTTGCACAGCCTCCACTCCCACAAGTGGCCAAACACTGGGAAAAGCTTCCACTGAGTTGGGAATTCTGCACAGCCACCCCTCACAGAATCAGCCCAAAAACTGGGAAAAGCTCCTGTTAAGGTGGGAATCTTCACAGCCAGCAGTCACAGAATCACCCAAAAACTGGGAAAAGCTCCAGTTGAGGTGGGAATCTTTGCACAGCCACCACTGCCAGCGATGGGAAGAGGTGGGATTTGGGAAATGCAGTCCCGCCACCCAAGGGATGCTGCGGCAGCGAGATGCCCGCTGTCCCTCGCCCCAAACGCGGTGCCCCGGTGCCAAGCGCTGCTGGTGAGGCCGGGAGCAGAGCCCGTGTCCAGCGCTCTGCTCCCGCTGGGTCATTTCCTCCGAAACAATTGGAGCTTTGATCCCGTTCTGTGAGCCAGGACCCGCCGCTGTTCTCACTGGGCGCCCTCGGCGGGGCTAAAAAAAACCCTCAGGCACCAACAATGAGCGCGGAGAAGCCGCTGCCGCTGACTCAGCCCCTGCCCCAGGTTAGGTAATTTCCTTGCATAAATCTCTTTTCAAGGAGGGCTTTAAGCAGACTTTAACCAGGACCAGATTTCTCTCCCCTGGATTTGATCCTGAGGAAATACCTGATAATAAACAAATACCTTGCTGGGATCCTCAGCCTTGCCAGGAATGACAGTTGATTTAAAAATCACTTTTTTTTTTTTTTCATTTTTTCCCTTCTGTTTTCTCACTTTATCCTTTAAAAAAAACCCCAAAACTCCAAGGAAATTGTAACCATCCCGGGCTAGGAAGGTGTTACAGAACAAACAAGCCCCAGCAAGGGCAGCATCCGTGGTGGGATCTCATTTCAGTGCTGTGTGTCCTCACTTCCCAAACACCTCCACTGCTGCTATTCCCTGCCTCATTTAAGGTTTCCATTTGGATTTGGACCAGCATTTGGACATTTCCAGGATCATTTTAAAGACAACAAGACTCATCAAGCTTCAGAGATGCATCCTGTGGGAAGCTTGGGTACCTGGGGCTGTGCCTTGGCTGCTCTCAAGTCTGATTTTCTAAGAAAAGAAGTCTGAAAATCAAACTCAAGGTGTACAAAAGACTTTTACATCCTTATCAGCTTGGCGAAGTCCTCTGTGTGTGATTCCAGTTTGTCTCCCTGAATTCCCCCAAGAATTTCCCATGGAAAAAGACAAATTTCCTGCCCCAAATTGCCATCCCAGCTCACTCCCACACTGGCCAGTTTGAGTTGTTATTGACCCCATTGTTTGTGCTGCTGTCACAGTTTGTAAATTCTCAGAATATGAGACTAAATAGGCTTGGGATTACAACAATAATGGCCCAATAATTCATGGAAAATCTGTTTATATTTGGTGGCCAGCAGGGAACAGCTGAGAAGAGGGAAACGTGAGGTGCAGGGTTTGTGCCCCTCGTTCCAGTCCTGCCCCATCTCCTCTCAGGTCACATCCCTCGAGCAGGTGAGGAGGGGCTCTGCCCTAGGTGAGGTCAGTTATCCATGGACATGAGGCTGTGTGGGATTTTTACATCCCTGAAGGCTTTCCCTGGCTAGAAAAACCTTCAGCCATGCTCTTAAAGAATGGCTGTGCCTCTGCCATGAGGTGTAAAGACATCAGTGCCTTCTGCTTGCTGCAATTTTTGGGGTCTTTTATATTTCTTTTTTTCTGGTGATACAAGGTAAGGGTTAATTTTTTTTTTTTATCCACAGTTTAGGGGTTTTCTGAGGAGAGAGGGGCCATTTTCTGGACTTCATGTGAGACCTGCTAATGTTCATGACCAGAAATCCTCTTGTAAAAGCAGATTCTTGCACTGGGGATCAGCCAAAGGGTTCAGGAACTTGTTCTGGGATACCTGAATTGTGTCGGGTGCCATCGTGTCCATCAGCAAGGCACAACTGACATCACCTGCAGGAATTCAGCCTTCATCTGCAGATCAGAAAACTGCCTAAATCTGTGATTTAATTGAGTCGAGTTTTCAGTTCTGACTTCCTGTGCTTAACCCTTGGATCACTCCTGGCGTTTCATGTCACAGCCGTGGCCCTGTCGGTGTCTGGGAGATAAAGTTTCCTCCAACAAATGATTTATTATTCTCTCTAAGGGATTAACAGAGGTGTTTAAACCCCTGTGGTTGTATCTGCTTTGAGGATTAGGGGGATTTTGGAGCAGTGATATCACTGGGCTTCAACGCAATTTATGTGGTGGTAAAAGGACGTGAAACTGGGAGGTGATGTCAGCATGATGGTTGGGAGGGGTGGGGGTGCTGGGTCTGTCTGAATCCTGTCCAGAAGTGATCCCACTGTCAGGGATGAGGAATTGGACTCTCTTTGATTTAAATCAAGCTCCCTTTATAAATATCCACCCCAGTGCCTTGAAATTCAATGGAGTTTGCCAGTTGTTCACGCTGGATGGGAGTGGTAAAACCTCCCTGGCACAAACTCTGTTATGTTTCTATCAAAGATCCAGCCTTTATCCTTTGATTTGCCTCTGTCAAAAAAGATAAACCCCACATTTCTGAGAGCAATTTAATTCCCAGCAGTATTTATGTATCTAAGAGGTTTCCCTGACAGTACATAAAATTAAAAGAAGAATCATTTAGGAAAAAACATATCAGTAATGTAATCCCTCATTTGGGCCTGTGCCTCAATTACATCTATTTCATTCTGACTTTCTGCCCAAGTTCCAGTGGAAAGTTCTTTTTTTTCTCCATTAAAAAAAAAAAAAACACTTTGTTCCCTGAAGGCAACCAAAGCAGCAGAGCTTTTCTTTCTCTCTCCCTGTTTTATCCAACTATGGGCACCATGTTTTTTACTTAATTCCTTTTCTCTCCTATACCTTCTGGTGGGGACAAAGGTGCTCCTGGTGATATTTTAGGTTGATCACAGCCAATTCTGGATGGTCTTTTCCCCCTTCCTTTGCTCACCAAAGCTCTGGACTCAAGCACGTTGGTTTAGGAGTTGTTTGCAGTTATGGCCAGGTCTTTCCTTCCCCTAAATCAATGCTGAGTTCAAAACAAAGTTTGTGCTTTTGAGTTTTGCCTCTTCGATGTCACCACAACTCTCAACAATTGCTTTTCTCCCTGAGCAAGCAAACACCCAGGTTTTTAATAACAACCACTTGCATTTCTTCTTTAATGTTTCCAAAAAAAAAAAAAAGAAAAAAGAAAAAAAACATGTTTAGATTGATGACTGTGGATGTCTCCCATAATCATTAAAAGCAGTTTGAAAGCCAAGAAAGCTCTAAGTAATTGCTGCAGGGCTGCCAGGTCTTGTCTGTGCTGAGTGAGAGCAGAGGAGTGCTCGGGGTGCCTGCGCTGGGTGATCGCAGCAGAGCTTGGAGGTGCTGCGAGGAAAAGCTCCACCACACCCTCTCATCCCCTCCAAAACAAACATGAAAGCAAGAAGAAGTGGATATCTTCGCTATTGCTTTTCATTGTGCCTTTTTGAAGATGTGATATACGAAGATTTCCTGTAATTACATGTAATAGCTGGAGGGGAAAGAAGGGGGAAGACAGCAAATGAAAGGCAGAGAAATTAATTCATTTAAATCTGTCACTAAGGCTTCCACGAGCCAACCTGTAAATAACTCCGCAGTTGAAGCAACTTTGTTTGCATAACTCAGCTCAAACCCCACAAAGCTGAGGGACCCAGTGTTTTTCCCCTCACTCCTTGCCCATGAAGTGCTATTTGAGCCACCAGCAGTCTGTGAAGCTGCCTCTGTGGCACAGCACCAGAGCTGAGGGGATGAAACAGCTCCCCGTGCCAGAAACGGGCCTAAAATTAGCACCAAGGAGATCGGACTCTGAGTGCTTCATTCCCTTTTTCCTCTCACAACAGGGCTGGATTTTGGCTGCTGAGCACCAGTTAATAACATCAGCCTGTGGTTCCTGGGCCATTTAACAGCAGAGCACCTTTCGTTCAGGAGATGAATAATCCCAGCCCTCCCTGCTCCCTGCCAGCACCTCCAGCTCAGTTATCCCGCTGGGACGGCTGCATGGGGTTGTTCAGGAGCCAGTGGAGTCTGAGCTTTGCCATAATCATCTGCAGATGGCAGGAGAACTGAGTGTGAGAGGCAGAGTGGCTCCCTGGCACCCGCCCCGGAGCCACCGCATGTTCACCATGTGGGGTGTTGGGGGTGGCAGTGCCACCGTGGATGGGCTCAGGACACCTCATGGGCCACCTTTCCCTCCTGTGGGAGAGCTGGGTGTTGGTGCTGCTGGTGGGAAAGGGTGGGGAGATATGGGTATGAAGAAAGGCCTCAGGCTGGGCATTTCTTTAGCCCTTGCAGTACTTTGGGAAGATTCTCTTTCTCATGTGAAGAATTTTCAAACAATGTCATAGTTTTGTAAATCTCTGCACCTGCACCTACTTCTCAAGGGCTGTTGTGGCTTCAACCAGAAAAACATCCAGAAACGGATGTCTCAGAACTGGAGCAATCACCCCAAGGGGTGGGTGTCCGAGGGACCAATCATTTTATGCCATTCAACACACTTTCGCATATTAGCATGTAAAAGTTGTTCAATCTTCCAGTAAAACTCTCTTACTTCGGACAAAATTCGTGGCAGCGTGGACTCTGTCAGCTTTACCTCCTTGGCAGCAGCAGCGACAGGGAGAGCTCAGCAGGAGCAGATCCCAGAGGCCCGAGTGTGGCTGGGCAGGGCAGTGGGTGTCACTCCTGGGCAGGGCAGTGGCATTCCCCTGCCACCCTGGGCCATGCAGAGGGGTGGCACCTCCAGAAGCTGCTCCCACCCATCGTGAGGAGCTGTTTGAGGTTGGATGGGTCCTCTGCAAGTCCATCTCTTTGCTCTCCATGGACTCGACCCCAAGCACAGGAGCTCCCTGAGGAGCAGAGCCTGTCCTGTCCCTGAGGGATCTGGGTCCCACGGGCTCTGCAGCACCTTCTGGTCCTCACACAGCTTGTGCTGGACGCCTTCGGAAGGTGGGAACACAAACATCAGCTGATGACTTCAATGATCCCTGTGGGTCCCTTCCAGCTCAGGATTTTCCATGATTTTGTGATGGAGCATCCGTCAAGCTCTGAGCAAAGAGGTGACTTCGGGGTCAAGGAAAATTCAGTCCAGAGAACAGGAGAAATGGAAGGACAGAGGCAAAGTGCCTCTGATTTTTCATAGCCGCTTTGAAGGGCTCCAGCATCAATTGCCGTTTCACAGCAGGATTTCAAAAAATCATCACAGGAAGTTCAGGTACTGGAGGAACAGCCAGAGCCAATTCCTCCTGTACTTATCCCATGGAAAATACTGCTAATGCCTCACATCCTGGGAGACTGAGCTGATCCCCACTGGCCCAGCTTGTCTGGAGGCGTTTCTGCAAGCCTCACCTATTAATTTTTGTTTATTTGTTTGTTCATTGTTATTTCACAACAAATCCTTCCCTCTCTCCTATGACAATGAGGCATTTGGCCAGGCAGCACACAGGGAATGGAGAAATTCCATGGCATTGTTTCCAGGTGGGCCAGGCAGAGGTTCTTCACTGTCAGCTTTTCACTTCATTGGACATCATCAGACAAAAATAGCAGGAGAAATTATAATTCAACCGAAGCCCAGCCCAATAGCAGCAAAATTCCACATACCCACGTTCTCTGGTAGATTTAGAAGAAGAAGTCAAAGGACCTGTTTGCATTAGTGAACATTTTCTAAACCTCTAAATCTCTTGGGATTTTTCAGTCCCAGAACAACTCCTGAAGTACAGGGATGCTTCTCTTTTTAATCTCACCAACAATTCCAAGCACAGATTCATTCTGGGGAAATCTGAGAGGCTGCCTCAGGTTCAGATAAATGTAGTGGAATTGGCATCTTTGTCCTGCTAAATTCATCCTCCAAACTCAGCTCAGCCATGGAGACCCCAAAAATTTTGATGGGGCTGATGAGAACCAGGGGATGTTTCACAGAAGGAGGAATTCTGACTCCAACATTTCGCCTGCAGGTCAGACAGAGCAGTGTCATAACACAAAAATAGTCCTAAATTTTTCCATCATTTAAGGATGGTGTCAGCTCTACTCAAATAGGAATAAACTTTTGGGGTTTGGTTTTTGGTTTTTTGTTTTTTTTTTTTTTCTTTAATGTCCTAAATAAGTTTGACCAAATCTATGCTTTGGCAATGGCAATGCTGCACTCACTGCAAGATGATTTCTGCTGATAGCACTCTAAAACCTTCTCTACATAAAATCTTCTGAAGGTTTGGCTTTTAATGGAAAAAAAACTCCACCATATTCCTAAATTTATTAAGAGATTCCTGAGTTTCTGACTGGCTTTTTACAGGGGTTAAAGGTTGATCAATATTTTAGACAACCTAAAGCCCATTTCAGCTTGAGTGTGTTTGGAATGACGAGTTCCAGAGTTAATGTGGGGTGAGGGTGGAGGCTGGAAAGCTGCAAGTGAAGTTCAGCTTGTTATTAGAGGGCTGGAAATATATGGAGGGCAAATCTATCATATTCATTTTCCACATGATTTCAAAGGAAAAAAAAAAAGGAACCACTTAGAGTTAAAGCTCTGAAAAAAAGATCACCTCTAATTCCATAAGTTATGGGCCTATAAATCAGTCAAATATTACAGAGCTGGCCACCAGGCAAATACATCTTGGAGCAGCAATAACTGAGAAGGGAGATTCTCTTATTCGAGGGCTGTTCATAATTCACTGTAATTGGTGGGAAAGTGAGAGCTGAGACAACTTAATTCATTCACAATTGCTGATGTTATTATTGCAGAGTAAAAATAGTGAGTCGGATGAAAACCATCTGGTGGCAACAGAAACCTTCACTGGTCAAGCACCAGCTTGGGACGAGAGGATGTTGTTTGAAACTGGAAGTTTGGGGGGGTCCAGCTCAGGTATAAACCCCATTTTTGATAAGAATAGTGGCACCCACGTGAAGAGTCTCTTCAGGTGTCTTTACCTGATTTTTGTGTTTTTGCAGGGTTTTGAGGCCTGGCCCATGAGCAGTTTGTGTGGTGTGGGTGACCAGGAGACAGGGCTGTGAGGAGGAACTCCTGAAACTCCAGGAGGAAAAAAATCCTCCCAGTTGGAGCATGTTGAGCTGGATGATGACTTTTGGAAGGGGATTCTCAGCAGGGCTGCAGGAGGGTGGCAGCTCCTGTCACACCCAGGGTCTGCTCAGCCTCCAGGATCCTGAAAATGCAAAACCCAGAGCTCCTTTCTCAGTGCTTTGATTGTCTCTGGAGAGCAGTGTGGGACATTTTCTGGGACTGGCTGTGGGATCACAAGTTTTAAAAAGCCCCTTTTTAGGGGCTCCTGGGCTGTAACACTCACCTGAGCCTCCTCAGAAGTTCAGATCAAACCTCTCCCAGATCAAACCTTTCCCCGAGCACCCACCGTGCCTTGGAGGGGTGGGGGCTGCTCACTGACACTTCATGTTTTAATCTCCAGCCAGAACAGGAACCAAAGGGAATAAAGAAACAGAAAATATGATCCTTGCACGTGGTTTTCGTGGGAGCAGCTGAAGCCGGTGCCTGGGGGAGCCCATCCCAGTGGGATCCGGGTTGTGACTGGGAGCACTGGGCGTCCTGACGTGGGTGTGGGGGTGTTGGTGTGAGCTCAGAGCCTGCTCTGAGCCTCTGGGGGCCTGTCTGTCAGCACTGCTCTCACGTGTGCGTCCCCACATCAAAGCCCTGCTGACTTCCTACTCAGGAAAACAAGGGAAAGCGGATTTCTCGCTGCGTGCTCTTTATTTCATCGTGGTTTTAGTGTTTGATTGAGTCCTTTTTATTTCTAGGAGAAAGCCTGAGGAGATGATTTGTTCTATCAGGAAATGAGAATGAATTTACTCGGGTGCTGTCTCAACGCTGGTTCATTTTCACTCCACAGTGCCCCAGAGCGAGGGCTGAGGCTGCTGCTGGAGCTGGGACAAAGCTGCTTCTCTGGGAAAGGTTCTGCTCCACTCTGCAGGGATGGAGGGACTTGTAAGGGGGCTGCTGTTGCTAGAAACTGAATTTTTTTAGACAAAATGTAGCAAAGTGTCCCAAACTGAAATACCCAAATTTAAACTGCGCATTTTAAAAATTTCATTCTCTTCTGCCTTTTTGGAGGGATGAGGCTGAGCTGTTTGTGTGGTTGACATTTTCAGTGACTGTCTCACAGACTGCCTAGAGATTCCCATGCCTTCAGAACCCTTCCTTGCTCCTGGATGCTGGTGGATTTACGAAATATTTCTGATTCATGTAGACATTAGCAGTCATTAGTGCCAGAAGTGATCCCCAAAATCATGGAATCATGGAATGGTTTGGGATGGAAGGGATCTTAAATCTCATCCAGTGCCACCCCTGCCATGGGCAGGGACACGTTCCACTGTCCCACCTTGTTCCAAGCCCCATCCAACCTGGCCTTGGACACTGCCAGGGATGAGGGACCCGCAAATGTGGTCACCCTGTAGATTTTAAACAGAAAACTGAAGTGACATCAATGCCAACCCTTACTGAATATCAGGAAGAAACCTCCAAATTCCAGCTTTATCCAGTTTTATTTTCCTTTGGGCTCGGGTGTGCAGGCTCAGGGCTCCTGAGCATCACTGCCTGTCCCCAGTGATGTCACAGAGGGTGACAGCAGCGAGCCTGCACTGCCAGGGCTCACTAATGTGGGCAACCTCAGCCCCAGCTTAGTCACAGAGAGTAAAACAGCCTTTCAGAATTCTATTTCGTGCTCAGGAGTGAATCACAGCACAGATAATATCCGAAGCAATTTCGACTGGAAGGCCAGGAATTACTGGCTGCGAGCACAGAATTTGCAGGGACAGACAGGAACACTGCCCCCGCTCCTCGGCTCTGGCTCTGTGCTTGCTGAGGTATTTGCACAGCAAACCAAGGGCAAAGGCAGCAGCCACTCCTGGGGAAGGGATTGGAGCTGAAATTGCCTCAGCTTGAGGGGGCTCAGACAGAGGGGAGCTGTGGTGGCATCAGGAGTCCAAAAGTAGTGTGGCTTCCTTGTCCCCTACCCAGTTCTCCAGGTGCCCAAAGACATTCCCTTCACAGGGATGCTGCAGCTCTTCACTTGTGCATTCCTTCTTTTGTTATAAGGAATCAGAAAAATGGCTCTTCAACCATTTATCCCTCTTCACCCCGTGGTAAAGTTGTAGGGGATTTTTGGTGTACATCCACACACCCCTGACCTGGCATCAGTTACTGAAACTGCGGCAGCATCTGGAGTTAAGTTCTCCAGCAACTTCTGGAGTTAAAAGGTGCAGGAAATTTGAAAGATGCCAAGTCTGTCCCAGTTTAATTCAATTTTTCTCCCATGCACTAGAGCAGTAAGGACCTTAAAGAAAAGCCTGACTTCTTCCAGCTTGAGACAGAGGCTCTGCCATAAAACTTTAGAGAAAGATGGGAAAAAAGAAGAAAAAAGTGAGAATGAGCCAGGGGATGAGGGAGTTAAGGGACCTGCAGCTTGAGCTGCTCTCGAGGGAGACAGGAAAGCAGCAGAGATTTGGCAACGAGCACAGATCCCAAAAATTAGATCATAGTACATAATTATCCTCCGAGCTGCTCCTGGTGCCAACATCTCAATATCTGTGATTGTTACATTTTGAAGTCATGTCGGAAATGCAGAGTTTCACTCGCTGCATTCCCATGCCCAGGCTCCGTGTCATTGCCCGTTCCACAATAAAGCCTACCTGGCATTGTGTAGGGAATGAGTAACAATTCCTGTGCTGAAAGGGAAGAGGGAGAAACACCAAGAACTCTCTCAGGCACTGAAGTCAGCGGGAGCTGGCGGGGCTGGCACAGCTCCGTGCCCGTGAGTCAGCCGCTGGGCTCCTGTGCCAGCCTCGTCCTGCCACTGCCACCCCACGTCCTCCCACAGCCACTCGGGGAGCTGCCCAGACCCTAAACTGCTCCAGAAGGGTATCCATGGGTCTTGTGTGGAGCTGCCCAACTCCTAAATTCCTCAAAAAGGTGCCCACAGGGCTTGTGTGAAGCTGCCTAACTCCTAAATTCCTCAAAAAGGTGTCCATGGGGTTTGTGTGGAACTGCCCTGCTCCTAAATTCCTCAAAAAGTATCTGTGGGGTTTGTCTGGAGCTGCCCAACTTCTAATTTGCTCAAAAAAGTGTCCACAGGGTTTGTACGGAGCTGCCCAGCTCCTAAATTCCTCCAAAAGGTGTCCACGGGGTTTGTGTGGAGCTACCCAACTCCTAAACTGTTCAAAAAAGTGTCTCTAGGGTTTGTGTGAAGATGCTCACCTCCTAAACAGCTCCAAAAAGTGTCCATGGGTCTTGTGTAGAACTACCCAACTCCTAATCTGCTCCAAAAAGGTGTCCATGGGGTTTGTGTGGAGCTGCAAGCCTGCTAAACTACTCCAAAAAGTGTCTGTGGGTCTGTTGACTTGCAACTTCCCATCAGGAGTGCACCCAGCTCCTCTAAATCCCTTTTCCAGGGCTAACTGAATGCCATTTGTTCCTAAAAAGGTTCATTGCACAAAATCCCTCCAACTCCCAGGACTGCAACCAGCAGAGGGCATGGGCAGCCACTGCCATGCACCAGGATGCCCAAGGCCAAAAAAAGAGGTTTTAGGGCAAAAAAAAAAAAATGCAGGAGGGGTTCATGCCCCTGTGACGGCACTGGGAGCAAACAGTGCCTCATCCCAGCTTCCCTCCCTGCCCTGCACAGCCTGGCACGGAACAACCACGAATGAACAGAACAACTCTGAAGTGTGATGGCAAGAAAGGAGAAGTTTTCCATGGCACTGAGCTGGAGGTCAAAGACATTTTGCCTGCAGAGGTGCTCGAGGTGCTGCTGATGCCGAGAGCTCCCTGAGAGTCCACCTGAGAGCCCTCGGGCTCTGCTCAGGCCCAGCCTCTCCAAGCTCCAGTGCCTGCAGCCAGGAAAAGGCAGCAGCGTGGTGGAGCTGAGCGTGTGGGGATGAAGGGCAGGACATGCCCTGGGATTGAGGATTTCTCTCTTTTTTTTCCTCAAGTTCCTGTTTACAGGTTGACTGCATTTCCCCAGCGTTTGAACTCCTTCCTCGCGCCGTTCCTCCGCTGCTGCTGACACCGAGGGGCGATTTAAAAGCTTCCTCTGAGCAAATCTCTGTATTTAAATGCACAAACCCACCAATAAATGCCATTTTGCAGAGGGCAGGATGCGGGCAAAGACCTCTCCTGGTATCACCACCACCACCACGGGCTGGGGTCTTCTCCTGCTGCACCAGGGCAAAGCTGCTGTGCAGAACAAGAATTTGGGGATTTGATCTCTTTTTCCTCAAGAGAAGAAGGCTGAGCATGACTGAGAATCTGGCTCCAGCTCCTGGTACTGCACACTCAACCTCAGACCTCCCAAATTACCCCCAAACCTGGCATGCCCAGCCCCAAACTGTTGTTGTGAGCAGTGGAGGGAGGGAGGGAGGAGGTGGCAGCTCTGGGTTTTTTTTGTTTTTCCTGCATTTAATTAGAGCTCAGCCGAATCTCCAAACAGGACATTTTTTTGATCAGACCTGAAGTGTTTATTCTGCTGGCCAAAACCTGGACTGGCTGCCCGTGGTATGTGTGGCATCTCATTTATTTATATACATGAGTGTTTACTCACTGTGCCTTGATATTCCGACAGATACCGCCACAAACACGGGAAGTCACGATGGTTAACAAGCTAATTAATCAATCCCTTTGCTCTATTAGCAACCTTAAAAGAATTCTGAGGCAGCCCCAACGCTCAGATATGCCACACATCTGCAGCTGATCATATTTACATTGCCCCATTAACAAATTACTCGTGCTCGGTGAGATATCCCGGGGTGGTTCGGGTGCTCAGGGAGCTCCTCGCAGCTCCTGCACCTACCACAGGCACTTGGCTGAGCAGCGCACACGGGAGTGAGGATTTCTGCAGTGGGAAAGGTTTGTTCTGTGTTGTTGCACTTGTCACTCGGGCTTGGAGCAGTGTGAAGGTGGCTGGATGAGCTTGGGAGGTCACAGAAGTTGGAGGGATAAAAGAAGTAGGAATAAATGCAGCCTTTAAAAAAATCTTTTATGCCAAATTTTTCATAAAAACCTTTTCTGGGAGGGTGGCGGGTGACTGGAGGGCTGGCTGGGTGCTGTGCAGGTGAGGAAGGCAAGGCAGGCACTGTGGGGGCTTTGCTCCACTCCACGGGGTCAGAGCGTTGTCCCACCCACGCAGAAAGCCACCAGCCTCTGCTGCTGGTCCCAGAACCCATTTTGGGGTGTATTTGGGATGAAGCCCAGCTCTGCCCCAGCACTCGGGGGTCTGGTTGATCTCTGGCAGCAGAGCTGCTCCGAGGGCATGCTGTGCCCTGCCTGCACAGGGGGACAAGCAGCCTGTCCCCAGAGCCCCCAGTGACCCTTCCAGTGTCACAGGGTGGGACATGGCCCCATGAACCCATCCAAAAGTACCCTACAGATGTCCAGAGCCTCGGAGCAATGAGGTGACTTCATAGGGGCCACCACAAAGCCCGGGGTCTAAAAGCTTCCCTCTCGAAAAGCCTCCCAGCTCTGTCCTTCACAAAGGAACACGCACTTTGCTCGCTCCATTCGTTTCCAAGAACTGTTTCCGTTCAATGGAGGGTTGAGTGGTGCTTCAGCTTATTTTTACTGAGTGCCTCCAAGGTCTGGAGTGGCTCAGCCTGCTCTGTGTTTGTCCTCCCTCGATGCTTCACAGCACCGTCAGGGCAGCAGATGCTTTGCAAACAGCTTTAGAGGCAGATCCGGTGCCACGGAAGGGTTTGAAAGCTGCAGAGGGCAGGCAGGGCTCGCAGAACATCGTGTACCATTGTATGCCCTTTATCTTTTCCCGGGGTTCTTCTCTAAACCCATTGTTTCCCCCAATTCAAGCTGTTCAGAGCTTTGGCAGTGGATGGAGAAGGCAGGGGCGGTGGGAGGGCAGAGCTCGGGGCCAGCTCGTTCCCTTCGCCCTCTGGCAAGTGCCCAGGGTGTCACAGCCCTGTCCCCCAGCTGTACCGTGGCTGTTCCCTCTCTGGCTGCCCAGCACCCTCCTGGAAAAGGGGCTTACTTGGGGTGGAAATGTGGTACAGAGTCCCTTGGAGGAAAGGAGCCTTTTAGTCCAAGGGAAAACAAAATCCATCCAATTGTGAGTCGCTGTTTTCCTCCCCTTCTCCCCTCTTGTCCCTCCCCAGTTCTTTTCTGCCTGATGACTTCACAGCACAGGCCCTGATGAGTTTTGTCATTCCATTACACTTTATTGACATCAGCAGGGCTGGGGGCTTAATGAACACCACTGGTGAGCACAGCTCCCCGTGATCTCGTCCATGTGCTGTTTTCCAGGGATTTATCCCACTGATCCGTGTTTGTCTGGGGACAGGGAGAGCTGGGCCAGACCCCAGAGCCACGTGGGGATGGGAGGTGTTGGTTTCACTGGTACAGACAGGGGACAGCTCTGCCCAGGGATGTTCCAGCAGCTGGGCTTGGGGTCATGGAGCTGTTTGGAGGAGAATCCACATGGGATCAGCGATTTTCCCTGGTGAAAGGAGGAGTTAATCCAGCACTGATATCCCTGCTCCTGTGAGACAGCTCTGGGTGCTGCAGATTGTTGGGAGCTTCCTCCAGGGACAGCAAAGGCCAGTGAGTGAATGAATGTGATGCCTAAAGAGCCAACCTAGAAACAGAGACTGGACAGGAGGAAGGGAATAAAGGTGGATATTTATTTGAAAGGCCTTCAGAGGCACACCCTGGGCAGGCCAAAGGCTGCACCCAAGATGGACCCCGAGTCACGAGTTCTTCACACTTTTATAGCTTTGCTCCATTTGCATCTCAACCCAATTTCACCAATTAAACTTTAGCTAATGATGGAATTTGCCCTCAGCTTGCCCCCCTTCTCAAGATGCTGGGTTACACATTTTGGGCCTAGGCCGGGCTGGGTGTCCTTGGAGAGCAGCCTGGAGAGGCTTTGTTCTGTCTGTCTCAGCATGAGAGAGCAGCAGCTCCCAGGCTGCAGGACACTGCAGAGTTACACACCGGGAATACGGAATCTGAAAAATATAAAAGTTGAAACCTAAGGCATCAAATGAATGAATGAATGGCTTTTTTATTTGCTGTGTGTGCCCCTGGGCTTGCTTAGATAACATCCATGTTTTCAGTTATATTCCTCATCCACACGACAAAACTTTAAGCCAGGCTTGGTGGAACTGCTCCTTCCAAGGCAAGGTTGTCTGAGGCTCACTCTTTCTTAATCCCCTAAAGTAAAACCAAGTTATTTGGACATCTGTCCATCCTGACCCAGGTCAAGACACTCCTCTGGAGATGGACCCCAGCCCCTGGTGAGATGTTTGCAGCTCACAGTCAGCAGGGCAGCACCCAAAAAGCTGAATTCCCAGGCATGTGCCATTAAAAGGCCATGGGGGATCCCCAGAACAGGGAAAAAAAAAAAAAAAAAAAAAAAAA
>VWZT01010547.1:17511-37140 GCA_013397055.1 Pachycephala philippinensis | reverse complement strand
GGTGCTGCACACCTGGCTGGGCACAGTGAGGGTCAGAGGGGTCCTGCCTCACCTGGGTGGGCACAGTGAGGGTCAGAGGGGTGCTGCCTCACCTGGCTGGGCACAGTGAGGGTCAGAGGGGTGCTGCACACCTGGCTGGGCACAGTGAGGGTCAGGGCTGGTCCTGAAGCTTGAGCTGGAGCTTTAGGATGTCGCTGTTGGAGATAAAATTCGCTGCCTCTGCTCTTCAGTGCTGAATGTGAAGGAACGTGCTGGTTCTCCTTGAGACCTCAGGGTGTGTTTCACACTCCAGGCAGGAGATGCAGCCCGCTTTCCCCACAGATCCCCATCCCTGGAAGTGCCAGGGCCAGGCTGGATGGGGTCCTAAGCAGCCTGATCCGGTCGGGTCATCCCTTCCTGTGGCAGGGGTTGGAACGAGGTGGTGTTTCCAAGCCAAACCATTCCACGATTAATGAGTTATTCCCACCCATCCCAGCCTCGTCTGTGCTTCCTGCGAGGTAACATTCAGCACACAGAAGCTTCAAACAGGCTGCCTTGGTTTGCATTTGCCACAGATGCAGAAAGCCAGGGGGAAAAAAGCACATGTGGAGATTTCCAACAGCTCAGCTGATGCACAGGCACTTGTTAAATCCCAGGAGCTCGAAATCTCCTCCTGGCAAATGAACTGCAGCTCTCCCTGGGCTGGGAGAGATGCATTTTAGCAGAACACAATGGCACTTCAGAGCTCTTAGTGAGGGTTCATTAAAAAATAGGTCCAAATTATATCATGCAGGAAGTACGTAGGATGGAACAAAGAGGAGTGGGTGAAAAGCAGAGGTTCCCAAATCGATGTGTTTTGGGAAAAGCATCTCCAGGTTCCAATAACCGTGTCAGCTGAATTGCTTGAGCTGCTTTTGTGTGCAAAATCGTGCAGGAAATCCCAACAAAGCAGAATTTCTCGTAAGACTTCTGGTGCATCAGCCCTGTGGGTCGAGCCAGAAGGAAACCACAAAAACAACTGCTCTCTTTGCTGCGTGGCTACTGCGAGTCCCAGGTGGAAGCTGAAGATGAAATGTGTGTGTGAGAGTGTCCAAGCACTGCAGGGCTTTCCAAAACCCTCCCTCTGGATGGAGAAACAAGCACATGACCAGGGGCAGAGGGTCCATCTCTAAATTATGCATTGTTCTCTCATCAGCTTGGCTGGAACTGGCCCAGTGACTTAATTTATTTAAGAATATTTTCAAACATTTCCTATAGGCCTCGGATCAGGTATCGCTTTGGAACATCTTTAAGGAAACTTTAGAGCTTTTACACACTTTCCTGAACAATGGATTCATTTCTCCATTGTTGCTGTGAAATGGGTTTCTGCTGAACCAGAAATGTATAAACAGTGAGAAAAATTGGCTCTAAAAGGTCTTTAAAGGTAATTTATATTCAAGGCTTGGTTAAGGAGTTGGACTGTCCTATCCTTACCTTTTGGAGGACCATAATAATGAAGTTTAAAGACCAACAACAGTAATACAAGAGGCATATTTAAGTCAAGACTAAATGTTGTTGGTGTTTTCTGAATGTTTGGTGAACATAAGTTAACACTCGGACTCAATGATCTTAAAGCTCTTTTCCAGCCTAAAGGATTCTCTGATTTTCAGGGCTCGCTCTCTCTCATGGGGTTGTCTCAAAAAATCACATCCTCCCCCTCCTGGGTGGTTTCTGTGCACATCTGAGGTTTTCCCATCACCAAGGAGGGAAATGTCACCCACTGACCTCACAGATTCTCTGTCTGGGGGAAAGCAGAGAGGGCACCACCAAACCGCTCAGTTCTCCTGCCTGTGGTGTTCCCTCGATGTGAGGGGGCTGAGGGCACCCACAGCTCCCAGCAAAGTGTCTCAGCACCACAATTTCCCACTTTTGCAGTCATTTGTCCCTTTGCTGAACCCTGGTGAAATCCTTGGCCAAGGAGCACAACACCCTGGAAGAGTTTTTGGCAAAAGTTCCAGCAGAAGAGTTGAATTTTGGGGAGTAAAAGATGTTCTGATTTGCCCACTACCTCTTTATCTGGATGGGTTTCCAGCTAGGAAATGTTCTTGGTAGAAATGCAACGAATTATATATATATAATTTTTTTGTTTCCTAAAATCCTATTGGGAAATAATTTTCTCAGATTTCCTCAGCAATGTTCCTTATCCTATTTTCACTGGATTATGAAAAAGAGAGATGCCTGCAATTTCTGGTTTCTTTAGGGGCGAATTTCATCTCTTTTGTAAAGTTTATGAACTACCCAAGTCTGGTTTAAGTCCTACCCTGTAGTTTTTAAAAAATTTAATGGTTTTTATCTTGAAGCAAAATTTCTTGGAGAGAGGAATCAAAACCAAAAAAATTCAGAACAAAAAAAAAAGAATTTTCGAACACGAGAGGAAAAATGAATGAGAAAGAAGAGCTTTTTATGGATGAAAAGTGGGCAAGCAGCACAAAAATTGCAGAGGGTTAAAAAAACATCTTCACGCCAAGGATCTTTCTTGTCTTGTTGTCTCCCTCTGCAAAATCTCCAGAAAACTGCTGGCACCACACGAAACTCGCCGTGAGGCCGAGAGCGCCGAGGCTCCGCTGAAACTGAAGTCCTGCTCGGGTTTTTTTCCAGGGTTTGTGAGAGCGATTTCCCTTCCACCTGCTGAGCAAACAGGATAGCAGTAAAATATTTCCTCTGAGTGACTCACAAATCTGTCGGAGGTGATGAGGCCCGGTGGGAGCTGGATGATGTCTTAAATAACGATTTGCTGTTCTGCTGCTGGCGAGCGGCACTCGCCGGGCGGGAACAGGAGCTGCGTTCCCAGCCCGTGCTGAAGGGAACCAGGGAATGCTCTCCTCTTGGCTCTTTGGCTCCCAGGTCTCCAGCAGCCACTTGCAGCTCGGTGGGATTTGAGATGCACGAAAAAATAAGGGGGGAAATTTCGGAAGTTTAGTGATGTGCTGTTTTTAAAACCTGAAAAATTGTCTACTAACCCGAAATTCCTGGTAGGAATGGGCTCTGCTATGGATGCTGAAAAGCTTTAGCAGAGAAGATTTCAGCTCTCAGCAGCAGTTTGTGAGAGCCTTGTTCTTTCTCATGCAAAACTATGCAAAACATGATAAAGTTTTCTGTAAACAGACTTTGCTAATCTTGCACCTGCAAATATAATTAGAATTGTTGTGATACTGACTGGAGAAATGGATGATGTGAGAATTGACCAATCACTCTGGTAGGTAGTTAGTTAGAGGTCCAATACCTCTTGCCTTTTAGGAAAACACTAAAAGAACTAAACACATAAAACCCCGTCCTTTATTAATTAAATAATTCATTCCTTTCTGCTGACCACACTCGTGTCTCGGAGTCCTTCATTGCCTCTGGCAGTGCTGACAGCGACACTCTGCTGCGTGGAACATGGGGTTTATCTGCTCAAAAGTTATTTTAGTGGGTTTTTTTTCCGTTTCAAGGTATTGAAGGATGAAGGCTCCACAGCTCTGGGAGCAGGCACTTCCCTACTGCTGGTCTGGCCTGTTGGAACTACGTGATCCAATCCATTCCCAAAGGGAAAATCAGGGGTTTGTGTGGCCCAGCACAGCTGCTTCCATGCCATTCTGGGGGTAGCTCCTCACTGACTGTCAGACAGGGCTGCTCCTCCCGCTGACAGCCACAAACCCAGGGGAGCCTCCAGCAAATCTCACCCGGAGCCCTTTTTATTTTTATTTCACTTCCATAAAGGCAAGACACCAAGGGAAGATTAAAGTGAATTATTGTGTGCTATGGGTTTCGGAAACATCCCTGTGCTTCCTTCCTAGGTCATGCTCAGCCCCGTGGGTTGGGACTGCAGCCTCTGCTCCCATTCCCAGCCCGGGCCCTTCCCATTCCCAGCGCTGCTCTTCCCAACATCCGACCGAACGTGGCTCCCGGTGCGTTTCCAAGGGGAAATGATTAACTCCAGCCATCTATAGAAAGAAATTCTTCCTATTTAAAGACGCTCCTGACGAAGCCGAGTGGGAAAAAAATGGCTGCAATTAAAATAGGCTGTGCTTTTTCCAAGAATGTTTCAGTGTTTTCCGTGAAGGATAAAGAGAAGTTTCTGCAGGAGAACATCTGCCATCCTGCTCCCAATAATTGCTTTTGAAATTAATATATCCACTGCTTCCCCACTTGAAATTAAATCCCATGTATCCAATGGAAATATTGATTTCTAAATAGTCAGAGTGCGAAATTAAAGCTTAAACTGGAGGTGTAGTAAATTAAAGAAAAGGGATATTTAGTTACACAGTAATTAATATTTGGGCTTGTATTTAACTGTTGATCTGAAAACAAGGTGACACCTGAGCAGTCAGGCTGAAAACAATTTGGGTTTATTTTCTTTTGTTTCAGAACTGTATTGAGGACTGAAACATTTACATCCTTCTCACTTTCCACTCCTGCTGAAGATTTTAAACCAAGGTTAAAAAAGAAAAGAAACAGCATAAGCAAATTTCAGGGTACAAGATTAATTACAAAGCATCTGTAGCTTTTTTCCCACTCTCTAATAATCTACCCCAGAATATTTCGCTGTTGTTTTCCCTGTGCCAGCAGATTCTCCCTGAATTTACCCAAAGACATCTGAGTTCTTAACTCACCACTGGCCTCAAGCTGGAGGCTGCCTCCAAAGCCAAACAGAACCAACCCTTTGCCAGTGGGGTCAGGTTTGTTAACAAACTTTAACATTGAAATCCTGGTTTTTCTTCCCCTGAAGTCATCATTTTGCCCATGCCATAGGCTGGGCTCGGTGATCTCAAAGGCTCTTTTCCAACTCAGTTAATTCTGGGATTCTGTGACAACACCCCCAGGAGGGTTTTTTTCAGGCATCTGCCTGGGGGCTATTCAAGGAAAAGGCTCCAAACCCACAGCAGGAGGTTTCAAGGTTGATTCCCCAACTTGAGGCATTCAGAAAGTTGATGTGAGGGATGAAGCTGCTCCCATTCACACCCAGAAACATCTTTCTCTCCCTAAAAACAAAAATAAATGCTTCCAGTTTGCATCTTTTCAGCTTCCATGGCATGGAAGGCGAATGTAAAGGGGGAAAAGAGGAAAGCTGAGTGAATTCCTACCAGGAACAGCACCCAGAGGTAAAGCTCTCAGGCTCTGGGCTGGGGAGGATGCTCCAGCTGACAAGTGAGACTGCACAACCACAAAGATTTATTGCTCTCCGAAATAATTCCTGTGCTTGCAGAGCAGAACTGCTGCCCCGGAGTAGCTGCTCTCAGAAATATTTTCCATCGTGAGCTCCAAGTGCCTTTTCTTGCCCAGATTCCATCAGAACAAAGAGCCCCAGGATTTACATGCCTGTCCCTTACCTTGGGGGGTGATCTGACTGCCTGAGGTGCAGCTTTGGTGAAAACAAGAGGGAAGGGGTGCAGGGAAATTGGGGAAACCAGGGACTGGTCCATCCTGAGGAGAGCAGAGGTGCCCAGGTGTGGTGGATGTGCCCCAGCCCTGGTGTCAGAGCAGAGCAAGGCCATGTCTCACTCAGGGCTCACAGTGCCCAACCTCAACCCCACCAGGCTTTTTTTGGACAATTAAAGGCATTTTCAGCAATGTTACATCACTTCCTCACTTGATAGCAGCCTAAAAAGAGCAGATTTTGAGTAATGATGGGGAAATTTAAAATCTTCATTCCCTTTTCATGTGCAGGTGCCCAAAATGAATGGGAGAGAATCTCAGCTTCAGAAGAAAACTCTTTATTTGCTGTCAGGCAGTTTCTGACCTGCAGCTCAGCAGCTGGAGCTAATGTACCTAAAAGTCATCACTACCTTGTTGATGGGGATACTTAAAAGTGGAATTAATCTTATCTGACTTCAGGGTGTCTCAAAGTTAGATGAGTAATCCTGGGCTCGTGCCCTGGCCTCTTTTTATATCCACTGAAGAAAACCAGACATCCCCAAAATTTCCCTGTGTGCACGAGTCTGAGGATGAGACAAAAACCCTGGGCTATAAAGGGATCACAGAAAACAAGCCCTGCCTGTGTCAGTGGCCTATTTATAGGATTTCAGGAATAAATCAGGGAAATTATATTGTTGTGGCAATAGAAAACTCCAAATAATGTCCCATCACACACCTCCTGCTGCTGACAGAGGCCTGGAGGGGACACGAGGGACAGCAACAGAGGGTGGCACAGAAATGAGACAGGGGACAGAGGCTGCTGTGATGAACAGGGCTCAGAAAATCACGGATGGAAAAGGAAAATGTGGCTGCATTAAAGGTTGTGGGATAAATGAGTGTCAGGAGAGCTGGAAATCCAGGTGGGAGAGTGTCACTGCTCTGGGTTGGCTTTGCCTCTGTCTCAGGAGCTCTTTTCTTCGTGGTTTCCATTAAAAGACAGGAGACACTGAGTTCTTCTCATTTGATGTTTATTAATTCTTATCTAAGGCTCGGCTGCACGGGATGTGCCCTCTGGTTACAAGGTGGAAAAATGGCTCCAAGTTCTAACTTCCAAGGCCATTTAAAGCCCAAACTATCCAATTATCAAATGCCAGCTAATTTATTTTTACTTATAATCCAGTAACCATTCATCTATAAGCTGCACTGCGGGGTTTTTTAAACCAGTACCTGAACACCCAGAGAAGTGAAGAAGAAGGAGGAAAGAAGAAGAACAAACCTACACCCAAAATCCTCCATCTTGTTACTAAATCGCATAAACCTAATTCTCTATATCTCTACATATTTCACCCAGTGACATAACAAATTTCTTTTTAATTACACAGCAACAACTTCAGTGCTGTCATATAATAAAGGGAGTTTTTTCCAATGTCTCAGATCTAATGCAGTGTGTTTTTGCGGGTCATTCTCCGAACTCAGGGTTCCAGCAGGAGAGGGAAGGTCCCTGCCTTGAGTGGGGCACTGGGACCAGGCCCTCGATGGAGCAGGTGCAGAGGAAGATGTGGGGCAATCAGGGAGGGGGAGGAGGAGCTGGAATAGCTTTGTTTAGGCTAGGAAAAGCAGGAAAAGGCTAGGAAAAGGATTGCTTTCTATAAATAGCCCAGGTAAACCCCCAGGGAAGGGAGAGAGTTATTTAAGCTGAAGGACAATGTTGGCCCCAAATCAAACTGGTTGTGAGTAAATAGAGGGGGGAAACATGCAGGAGCTTTCTGAGCATCACAGGAAAGATGTTCTGAAACAACTTCCCAGTCACAGCAGGAACCTGAGCCCTTCTAAATCCGTCAGAGCAGGAAATGGATCTCTGTGCCAAGACAACTTCCAGGTCTCCATTCACATTGCTCAGGCTTGATTTGATCTTTATTTTGCCAATGACAAATTTTTGCCCTGACTTGGAAAATAGGAGTGGACAAAAACTGAGAGCCTGTCCATTCCCATGGATGGGAATTGGGCTGGCATCAGCTGGGGCATCCACAAGTGGCATCCTGCAGCTTTCTAGGCCTCCTTATTACCTCATTACTACACATTCTGTTACTTGGTTTGGGGGTTTTTTGTTATCTAACCTGATCTCCCTCCCTGCAGTTTATTATTAGGCTGATAATGGCTAATGGACACTGGCAAAAATGGTGGGATTTTTTCTGGCCTGGGAAAAAATGCCATGAAATCGCCTTGGGAGAAACTTCAGTCAGCAAAGAAACAGCACAAAAGCAGCACTGGGTTGAATATGAAAGTTCAGCAAACAGGGAAACTGAGGAAACTGGGTTCAATTTCCCTGTCCTTTAATCATCCATTTCACATGGCCATAAACAGAGGAATTTGATAGTGACCCAGGAAAAAGCTACATTCCCACAAAACCTTGGGTGCACACGTTCCAGCGGCAGTGGGTGACGATAAACCAGGGTGGTCTCTCATTTTGGGATTAGCCTTATGTGGGCTTTTGGCTTGGCTCTGAACCCAGCAAAAAAATCTTTTCTAGCCCAGTTTGCAGAGAGTTGTATTCTCAATGTTACGGAGTTTTACCAAACTGATTTCATTTTAAATCTTTATATCTGAGGGAAAAGGTGCCAGACTGACACTCACTCCTTAAGTAGTTAAGACACCAGGAAAAGAATTTTTCTTGCCATATAGAAGAGATTCTACCCTAGAATCTGGGTACCCTTTCTGGCCCAGAAACCAGTAAATGATTTTATTAAAAATACTTCAGTTTAAATAGGAATTCTAGAGGAGAGATAAATGTGTCATTTCCTTTTTGTTCTGTTTCTGTTTCTTCAAAGATCAGATTCACACTACCTGAAACCTCTAATTTAATCAGAGTAACCTTGACTCATTCACCACCAAATTGACCAAAGCACAGCAAAGCAAGCAAAGAGCTTTTTCCCAGCTGAAAATGAGTCAGGTGTCCATCTCAGCCCCTCAGATCAGGGGCAGGCAAGGCTGGCAGCACTGGGAGCTGCCAGGTTTTGTCCATAAAAGCAGCCTGTGGCCCCAGTGGTGGACAGCAATAACCCCGTGCTCCTAATTAGGAGGGCAGAGAACCTGTGCCAAGTTCATCATCATCATCATCCTCCTCCCTCGTGCATGGCTCTGAGCCTTCACTCCCAACCACCCCATGGTGGGTGCTCAGCAGGGGTTGGTGAACAGCCTCTCTCCTCTGGAAATTCTCAATTTAACACAAGCTCCTGTGTCCCAGCAGTCGCCCTGGGAGCCCTCTCCATCTCCCACGTCCTAAAAAAAGCCATTTGTGAGAGCAGGGGCTGAGTAAACTTGGCCACAGCTCCCAGGCAGTGCAGGAGCACGTTGCCAAACGGGGAGAAAAGTGCATCTGATTCTCCTGCTGAGGCGTCCAAGGAGGGCCACAAAATTATAGCTCCAACTATAAACAGAATGAGTACATTTTGTTCATTTTCCTGTTCTCTGCCTAATCGATGCAATATGAAGAGCTGCTATCAGTGCAGAGTTATACAATCAGATGGCAGCAATAAAAGGAGCGTTAGCAAGTCTGGGCTATCATGGGAGGTTGACTGCAGGAAGCAGTTATAAAACAAGCCCGTTTAGATCTGTTTAGATGAGAACATCACATTCGTGACAGAGCCATTCTGATGTCTGTCTGCCCACTTAATACTCAGCTAATGGACATCTGCATGGAGATTTACAGGGGCTGCCTGGCCCAGGAGCAGTGCTGAGGGTTCTGGGTGCACAGACAGGGCTCTTTGTGCACCTTAAATAAGTTGTGTCTTACATCCAGCAATAAAACCTCCATATATCCCTGAGTTCATCTCATCTGCACAATACATCATGTGCAGAACTGAATAATTGTTGTCTGGTTTATTGTTTCCTCGTTCTCTGAGACTCCTGGAAGGTTTTATTGTTGTTTTAGCACAAATCAGACTGCAGGCTCACAGACTTGAGCCTAGGAACACTGTGGAGGGATAAAGCACAAGCTGGGCACCTCCACCAGCTGTCGGAAGGAGCTTTTGCTGTAAAGTCTTTTGTTCTTTGGTATCTGAAAAGTTCCTGGTTCTCTGATGCTCCTCAGACTCATTTTCTTCTCTTCCAGCCATCTCTCCTCTGGTATCTGCACAATGCACTTGGAAAACCCAGGGACTATCAGGAATGAGAGCTGCAAGGCTTTAAAAACAAACAGACATTTCACCTGTCTCCAATCAGCCCCTTCTCGGGGCTTGGCTTTGATTTCCCCAGCGCAGAAAAGAAACGGAGAGGATTTTAATTTCCTTGGCTCCCCAGAGCAGCATGAATGAGGCTGCAGCCTTGCACTGGCCTTGTGTTATTAATGGGCTCCATGCTTGCAAATGTCTCATTCAATATATTTGCTCCAAGTGCTTCCAAAAAAAAGGGGGGAAAAAAGAAGAAAGCAAACCTCAGGTTTCTGGGCCTAATGTATGTGACCTGACAGCATGAATACATTAGATCTTCCCCAGAAACACACAATTCCAGACTGTGCACTGGATCTCCAGCCTTTTTATCTTCATCTGGGCTCTAATCAATGCGCTGGCAACGAGCCCTATTTTCCTGCCAGTCTGGCTCAGGCTCTGTCTCCCTCTGACAGGGTATGACATTCCTGCTTCCAGAGTGCCTGCGAGCTGGGAATGTGCCCGAGCTCCCTGTTCAGGCATCCCCAGCATCTTTCCAACAGCAGTGTTTGCTTTTCTGCCGAGTCTCTTGGCCTCTCTGTGCCAGAGCCAAGCCTCCCCCAGACCTCTGCAGGCACCAGGAATTGTGGCTCTGCTCAGGGCTCTGTGCTCCCGTCTCCCTGCCGAGGATCTCATCCATCATTTCCCAGCCCTAAAGAAGGGCCTGAAACCCAAACCTGCAGCCTACGAGCTCTCAGCTGTCTTCTTAAACTTCAGGCAGGTCGTGGCATTTCCCCACTCCGTGTCTGGTTTTCCCTTCCCAAGCTCTGGTTATCTGCAAGCCTCTCAGTTCCTAAAAGGCAGAGCTGGTTTGTGTTATGGGCCTGGACAGTGTCTAACCCAGGAGGGCCCCACTTTGATTAGGGTCTCTTGTGACTGCCGTAACACAAGCACTGCTAATAAAATGCGTTTGAATCAGGAAAAAAGGGCAGTGATGCTCCTTTTCCAGTTAGTTCCTAGCTTGGGAAAGCCTGGGAGAGGTGGGATTGTCAGCCAGAGGTGAGGTGGCCCCACTTGACCCATCCCAAGCCTTTGAGCTGTCCTTGCAGTGCCACAAGCTGAGCTTAGCAAGAGCTGTGTTCATCTGTGCAAAGCCTTCTGTGCACATCCAAATGTGCCACATATTTGCCTTCCCAAAGCTGGACCTGCTTCTGTTAACAGCAATTAATCACTTTAGAGACAGTCTTTTATTATTATGAACGCAGCAGATGTGTTTCCATTAATAGGTCCCCGAGTGAGCCTTATCCAGCATCACTGATACTTTAATGAAGGAGATTATATGGCCTAAACAGACTTTTCATTTGCAGCATCCTCCCATCTCTATCTGCACTTCCCAGCGAGCAAACAAACCCGAGTGGGAATCTTTTTTCGGGCTCAGTTTCAGCACAGAAGATGAACTTGCTGCCAAATAATAAAATGTGTCCCCTGGTTTAATGTGATTTGTGAGAGCTAAAGCTTGCCCTGCTCTGTTTGCAGGGCTCTGAAACCAAACATCAAACCAAGCAGGGAGATGTCTGCACACTGCAGTGGGGACTCAGAGCTCTCTGCTGCCCCAATTAACCCCAAAATCTGAGCCAGGAGAGGGCAGGCACTCGGCTCCTCACAGATGTGTCTGTCTCCACAATATGGGAATTCTTCAAGCGTGCTGGTTGCCATTAAAAACTCATCACTTCCAACAGTGGCTCAGACCTCGCAAGTCTTTGGGTGCTTATAAAATAGTCCCTAATTAATGGCAGTAATCATGAGGGTCACCAAGCAGTGCCATGCCACGTTTCTCATGCCAAGAGGATGTTTTATGTTTTCCAACGTTTTTCCTTTGGAAGGTCAGACCCTGTGATTGCTTTTGCTCCCCTAAATCATTTCTAGAACCAGATCCCTTCATCCCAAATGGCTTCTTCACCCATTTGCTGCTCAGCATTTTCTTTAACTTATTGAATTTTTGTCTTTAATTTGGATACTAAAAGCAGATAATAAAGAAGTGAAGAGAGGAGGCAGTTCCTTCTGTGACACAGACAGAAAAATCCTGTGTGTTTCAAACAAGATCTCTGGGATTCCTAAGGAGCACCCCCACTGTATAAATGTATAATTTTAAAATCCAGAAGTATCAGCTCATAAATTCTATAGCTCTGCCTTCCTCATGTCTGTGCAATTAAGGATATTAAAATATCTTGTGTCTGCAGGAGTTCAGTCCCTCAGGACGGAGGATTTATCCTCTGCACAGTGACAAAGTGGCCTCAGCCCCAAAGGCAAGGTGGGAAATCCCAGGGGATTGTTCTAGGAGCACTTCAACTCAGCAGCAGCTTTTGGGTCCCTGCACCAAATGCTTGAGGTCTGACAGAATGGAAAAAGGATGAACTTTCTTTCACACACACATCCAAACAACTGTACCATGAAAAAATAGAGATAACGAGGCAACGACTGCCCCCAGCCTTGTCTCTTTAAACCAAACCAAAACAAAGCGCTGCCTTTTTAATTTGAGCCCAATTAATTTGAATAAAGTGAGGAAATCACATCTGGGCCGTGGCTGCTCGAGAGCTCCTAACCACAGCCTGCGTGAGGTTATGTCAAGGACTTGCTTGTCAGCTTTGCTTTAACTCACATATGGGACCGGGGAGGAAAGAAAACCCAAGAGTTTTTACTTTCTGCAGTAAAAGCCAAACTAACATAAAATGAGATTAATGGCAACAGCAGTGACTGCTTTCATTTCCCAGTGAACTGTCTCAATAGTACCAGTAATCAAGATCAGGTTAGCTTTTCTTTGTTTTTTTTTCTTCTTTCTTCTTTTATTTTTTGGATAAAAAAACAACTTTTCATCAGAGAAAAGAAAAAGAGATACTTAAAATACATAGTCACATCTGTTCTCCCATATTAACAACATTACGTCTTCATCCATGTGATGCATAATGAATCATCTCAGTGTGTTTTGCTTTATAGTTTTGTACAAATCCAATTCCTTGTGACTTTTACTGTAATAATAATATTTTCCAATTCAACAGTACCTTTCATTTTGAGTTTCTCAGCACTAATGAGAAGTGTGCTGAACCCATTGAAACAGCTCGAAAAAGGGAGGCACAGCTGTAATTACCAGAAATTGAATTTGTCTCCTAATGGGGAGAGGAGAAGAGCACTTACAGCCCTTTTTCTTAGGCAGACATATAATTTTCACTGCATCCTGCTCAAAGGAGCCGGTGTTGTCAGCTCCCTTTGGAATGCTTGGAAACACAAGGCTTAGAGCACATTATAATTTGATTTTTTGTTACTTCTTAAGACTTAAATTACGTGGATTGTGCAGTCTGGGAAGGTCACACTTCTCGTTCATCACACTGGCCCTGTGTGATGAACATGGGGCAGAGGTTCTGTATCCATCCATTCATCCATCCATCCCTGCATCCCTCCATCCATCCATCCATGACTCCATCCATCCCTCCCTCCATCCATCCATTCCTCCATCCATCCATCCATGACTCCATCCATCCCTCCCTCCATCCATCCATTCCTCCATCCATCCATCCATGACTCCATCCATCCCTCCCTCCATCCATCCATTCCTCCATCCATCCATCCATGACTCCATCCATCCCTCCCTCCATCCATCCATTCCTCCATCCATCCATCCATGACTCCATCCATCCCTCCCTCCATCCATCCATTCCTCCATCCATCCATCCATGACTCCATCCATCCCTCCCTCCATCCATCCATTCCTCCATCCATCCATCCATGACTCCATCCATCCCTCCCTCCATCCATCCATTCCTCCATCCATCCATCCATGACTCCATCCATCCCTCCCTCCATCCATCCATTCCTCCATCCATCCATCCATGACTCCATCCATCCCTCCCTCCATCCATCCATTCCTCCATCCATCCATCCATGACTCCATCCATCCCTCCCTCCATCCATCCATTCCTCCATCCATCCATCCATGACTCCATCCATCCCTCCCTCCATCCATCCATTCCTCCATCCATCCATCCATGACTCCATCCATCCCTCCCTCCATCCATCCATTCCTCCATCCATCCATCCATGACTCCATCCATCCCTCCCTCCATCCATCCATTCCTCCATCCATCCATCCATGACTCCATCCATCCCTCCCTCCATCCATCCATTCCTCCATCCATCCATCCATGACTCCATCCATCCCTCCCTCCATCCATCCATTCCTCCATCCATCCATCCATGACTCCATCCATCCCTCCCTCCATCCATCCATTCCTCCATCCATCCATCCATGACTCCATCCATCCCTCCCTCCATCCATCCATTCCTCCATCCATCCATCCATGACTCCATCCATCCCTCCCTCCATCCATCCATTCCTCCATCCATCCATCCATGACTCCATCCATCCCTCCCTCCATCCATCCATTCCTCCATCCATCCATCCATGACTCCATCCATCCCTCCCTCCATCCATCCATTCCTCCATCCATCCATCCATGACTCCATCCATCCCTCCCTCCATCCATCCATTCCTCCATCCATCCATCCATGACTCCATCCATCCCTCCCTCCATCCATCCATTCCTCCATCCATCCATCCATGACTCCATCCATCCCTCCCTCCATCCATCCATTCCTCCATCCATCCATCCATGACTCCATCCATCCCTCCCTCCATCCATCCATTCCTCCATCCATCCATCCATGACTCCATCCATCCCTCCCTCCATCCATCCATTCCTCCATCCATCCATCCATGACTCCATCCATCCCTCCCTCCATCCATCCATTCCTCCATCCATCCATCCATGACTCCATCCATCCCTCCCTCCATCCATCCATTCCTCCATCCATCCATCCATGACTCCATCCATCCCTCCCTCCATCCATCCATTCCTCCATCCATCCATCCATGACTCCATCCATCCCTCCCTCCATCCATCCATTCCTCCATCCATCCATCCATGACTCCATCCATCCCTCCCTCCATCCATCCATTCCTCCATCCATCCATCCATGACTCCATCCATCCCTCCCTCCATCCATCCATCCTTTCAAGAGATGGTGTTGAGGCATAGAAATGAAAATCCACCACCCTCTCCATGCTCTGCTGCCCTTTGGATGCCCTCAGGGACCACGTTTGCCTTCATGGCCTCGCTTAGAGCAACTCTGGGTTTTCCTGATACTCCTCATGGAGCAAAATTAGATCCATCTTTTCTTTTCCTTCCCCGTGGCCACTTGGGAAAGGTGATCTGAGATCACTTTTCCCCAACGAATTCATTAAACTGCACTAATCCCCAGTTCAGACGTGCAGGATTAGAGGGGATTAATGTTCCTAAGGAGGCATCAAATCATATCTGAACCCTTCCAGCCACTGGAAAACCTCAAAACTTGGACACCTTTGTGGGGTTTATAGGAAATGTTAACCTCATTTGGCAGCACTAATTAACATTTCTTTGAAAGACAGAGATCCTGAGACATCAGACCACGTGTTTGAAATGCTGCTTGAGGACAAAAGTCTTCTTTGTGTTTGCTACCAACATCCAACGGGAGCGAAGGAATGTTTTCTGCAGCAAGGAATGGGAATGATGGCTCTTTATTAAAAAAAAAAAAGAGAGAGAGAGAGAGAAGAAAGAGCAAAAATTCTTGATTCAATTAAGTTCTTAGTCATGTAAATAATTGTGAGTTTCCAGAAAGTAATGTCTTTATAGCAGGATGCCAATGCAGTGTATAATTAAAATGTAAAAAATGTAGGAAGTTGGCCAAGCCTTTGATTATAAACAAGATTTTCCTAACCCACCCATGACTTGGCATTTTGATCCTGAAATTTATCAACAGGAAAAGGTGATGATTTCTTTTTCTGGACTGAAATGGAAAATAAGTTAGTTTGTAGAGAAATAAATCTCGTTCACAAACCTGATTTGCTCATTACAAAAGCTTTTAGGATTTGATCACACTTTAGAAGGAGAATGATTTTCTGGAAAAGGGTTTTGTTTTCTTTGATTGGTTGCTTTATATAATAACTGCTTTCTATTGTATAATAAGAAAGGCAATGCAAAGCAAAGAGCTCTTACATAACAACCATTTAATTACAATAATTTAATTCAACTTTACCATGCTGTACCACAATGATAACCAGACTAAGCCTGACACTGGCAGCAACTATCAGTGTTGAGCACAGAGGAATCCCAAAATATCATGGAACACTCTCCAGTGTTTTAACCAGCAGCCCTAAGCAACTTCATTCTCAAACCTTGGACAGCTTTGTTATTATTTACACTCTTCACTAAACTGGAAATTAAATAAAATCATTGACAGAAGGTGGTTGAATGGGTTGATAAATGTGGTTTAATGTCACAATGTAAGTTCAGAATCATCAAGCAGGGTCAAACAGTGGGAAAACATCATGTCCCACCCAGAACCTCTAAGCCCAGTCAGAGCTTTTCCAAAGACTTTCAGCACTGAATGAGGATGAATTTTAAAATTTGATATTGTCTTTTCCTTTATTACATTTACCCTTTCATTAAAGCAGCCATTAATTGGAATATTGTAAGCAATAAATATTGTTGCACAAAGCAGAAATGGTGAACAGCAAGGAAAGGCTTTTTAAACTCTAAATTTTGCTTATTGTACATTTCCTTTTGGTACAGTCAGGTCTTAGGGAATTGCAGAAAGCTGAATCCTTCTCTGAGCTCTCCTGTGTCCTTTCACCATGGATCTCCAGCAGGAAAATACCTTTTACCAATGTTTGCAGCCCCTGTGAGCTGCAAGCTGGGAAAAGAGACCCAATCAATAATAAAACCTGCCCAGAGATGATCAGCTCAGCCAGCTGGGGAATTAATCCTCCAAATGGTCACTCCTGGTTCCCCAGCTGGGTCTTCCCACATGAAGGAATGAGGAAAAGTCGGGCACAAGTCTCACCCTCCTCGCTGCAGAGTGGGAAGGTTCAGCACCCCTAAAATGCCCCAAATTTACTTCCAAGTAGGAGCCCCCAAATCTGTGATCTCCAGTGCAGAGTCCCAGCTCAATGCCTCGTTGAGCATTTATTTTGCTTTGTAGCACTCTGTGGAGTCCAAGCTTTACGTGTTGAACCATAAATAGGTGAGATCAGTAAAAGTTCACACAGCATGTGGTCCCTGGTTAGTCATTCCCAAACAGTTGGGGCCACAGATTTTCTCATCCAGGTGTCTTTAGTACAAGGCACATTCCTCTCTCTTTTTTTCACTGTGATTGCAACGCTCAAATTTTGCAAAACACAAGCTGTGCAATTTCACCAGAATTTATTTGGTATGAGGCAGCTGAAAAGCGACATTACGCCAAGAAAATGCACGGAGAGAAGAACTCACAAGTCATATATTGTGCAGCTACACTTCTCAAAGGGTATTTGTGTGTTTTAGTGGAGCACCAAGCATGTTCGTGTCTTTTATGACAGAATAAAGCATTCAGCAGCCCATGATACAACAATTCAGACTGCTGGCAGCCACCAGCCAGTTTCCACTTCTTTGAGTGCAAGATTCAGGGTGTGGAAACTTTCTACTTCCTTGGAAACTCTTCTGAAAACGGGTTTTCACTCAATTCAGCCTCTAAGTGTTTAAGAGGTGACTGAAATTCTGAAAGTGGACGGGCTGTTTTAGTGCCATTGGCAACCTCGGGAAGTTTCTCACTATGTGAAGGGAAAGGAGGGGAGAAAAGTGGGGGAGAAATGGGCGTTATTAAAAATCTAACTCAGGATTTTCAGTGAGCGCCTTCTCTCCCTTTGAAAAGCAGGAGGTGAAAATAGCAGGATACTTTTCACTTCCATGTATTATTCACCCTTTGCATCAAAATCTCTACCCCTGCACTTGGAGCTCCACTTTCTGCTGTTGCTCAGAGCTGCTGATTCAGTGAGATTGGCCAAAGCCTCGATCTAACCCAAAAAATTACACTTGAGAAAATGCCCACCATTGTCCAAGCAGCAGGGATGATTTTGCCTAAATATACGTCATGACTCAAAGGATATTCCCAAAGAAAGCAGGGATGGGACATGCTTAATGGATCTGGGATAGGAAATCCCACTGGATGGGACTGATTTCATCCAGGTTCATCAATTTAAAGTTAAACATCTATTTAAAGCCCATTGCAAAGCCTCTGGAGTCACCGGTGGTGGGAGCTGGCTGTGTCAGAGGGTGATTCACCCCACCCGGGCATGAATCACCCTCTGGATGCTGCTGCCATTCCCTGCTGCCACGGGCACAGCGTGGAGGATCCAGGGGGGATCTGCCGGGTGGGATGGGAGCTGGCACAGGCTCCTGTGCCCACACTCCCTGGTGGGAGCGCAGGAGGAGCTGGGGGTGTCACAGAGCAAAGAGATAACACAGGAATAACAGAGGCAGAGAATCATGGAATACCCTGAGCTGGAAGGACCCACAGGGATCATTGATCCAACTCCTATTTCTGCACAGACACCCCAACAATCCCACCCTGGGCATCCCTGGCAGTGTTATCCTGGAGCTCTGGCAGCCTCGGGGCTGTGCCCATTCCCTGGGGAGCCTGGGCAGTGCCTGATGCCTAAAGAGCCAACCTAGAACCAGAGGCTGGACAGGAGGAAGGGAATAAAGGTGGATATTTATTGGAAAGGCCTTCAGAGGCACACCCTGGGCAGGCCAAAGGCTGCACCCAAGATGGACCCCGAGTCACGAGTTCTTCACACTTTTATAGCTTTGGTCCATTTGCATCTCAACCCAATTTCACCAATTAAACTTTAGCTAATGATGGAATTTGCCCTCAGCTTGCCCCCCTTCTCAAGATGCTGGGTTACACATTTTGGGCCTAGGCCGGGCTGGNCCCCCCTGACACTTATTATTGTCCCTGATAATAGGGAAAACTCCTGAAACCCGTGTTCAAATCTGTATCTCCATTGCTTTATCCACAGCTGGCTGGAGAAAGCTTCTATCAGTGACTTGATCTATTTTTGTGTAGCATTTAACAAGATGGTCATAAGCCTTTATGAACTTTCTGCCAGGATAGAGCAGTCCAATTTGTGTCTCCACTTCGCTTTGGTCTCTAAATCTTGTCCTGATCTCACTATTTTTTTTTTTCCACTCCACTTTTAGATCTCAACATTCCTTACCTTTGGGCAACCTTCATAATACAAGAAAAAATTAGGACAGAACAAACTAACCTTGGGGTAGTTAAAAAAATAACTCTATTCCCAATGGAAATATCTGAAATTCCTCAGCAGTACCATGAGAAACTAATCTTGAATGTGATCTGATTTCAGAGGATGATTCACGGTTTCTGACTCAAGATAAGTTCTTGATTATGGTTTAGGTGTCTCATCTTATACAGAGACACTTTTTATTTTGATACTTTCTAACCAAACAAACTCTTTTTTCTTTCCGTGTTGTCAATATATTATGAATATTCATCACTGTGGACAGAATAACAAGTGGAAAATTAACATTTCTCACCGAGCAGCCAAAGGAGACAAGGCAGGACCCAAAGCACCGCAGGGAGTTTGCCATGAAGCTCTTCCTGAGGGCATTTAGGGACAGCAAAGCCTCCTCTCAGCTGCACCCTCTGACCTCTGCTTTGTGTTGGCTACATCGTTTTTTGCTGCTGCTGCTGTTTTCATGGAAGTTCTTGGAACAGCCTGTGCATTTCTGAGGGCAAGGCCCCTGCACGTGCCGTAACAGAGCATTCCCAGTGTCCATGGAGGGACATAACACAGCATTCCCAGTGTCCATGGAGGAATGGGGCCGTGACAGAGCATTCCCAGTGTCCATGGGAGGATCGGGGCCATGACAGAGCATTCCCAGTGTCCATGGAGGAATGGGGCCAGGACACAGCATTCCCAGTGTCCATGGGAGGGGCAGGGCCATAACACAGCATTCCCAGTGTCCATGGGAGAAATGGGGCCATGACAGAGCATTCCCAGTGTCCATGGAGGAATGGGGCCAGGACACAGCATTCCCAGTGTCCATGGGAGGAATGGGGCCGTGACAGAGCATTCCCAGTGTCCATGGGAGGATCGGGGCCATGACAGAGCATTCCCAGTGTCCATGGGAGGATCGGGGCCATGACAGAGCACTCCCAGTGTCCATGGAGGAATGGGGCCAGGACACAGCATTCCCAGTGTCCA